>VDFB02340519.1:31203-192303 GCA_007258455.2 Sequoia sempervirens | reverse complement strand
GTAAAAGGTTCCATTTTGTTGTCTTTATTTTGTATTGAATCCAACTAGGCTAATCTTGAGGTGTAGAGTGTTTTTAGTGTTATTTGTTTTCTTTTTTTTGTTCATATTCTAGAACTTAGATTTTCCCTATCACATTTCTAGCATGCCTAGTGGGCCCACAAACAAGTCTCTTGCTTTCACATTTGCTATTTTTTTGACTTTTTGCAGATGCAGGTTATAGAGGGGTGGATTTGACCTTCCTGGGGTGGACCTAATGTATAGGGGTGGACCTGACCTGATAGACAGGTGGACCCACCCTCCACAGGCGGACCTGACCTTTCCCATCGGTGGACCTGCCCTCCATAGACCTTAAAAGTTGTTTTTGGAGAAAAATTCATAGAGGGGCGGACCTAACCTGAAAGACAGCTGAATTTTCCCTCATAGATAGCCGGATTTTCCATCATAGACAGCTGAATTTTCCCTAGACAGTATTTTCTAGAAAGTAAAATTTTACTTTTTAACAATATTTTTGGCTATTTAAGGGTTTTTAACCCCTAATTTAGGAACATAGTTTAACTAGGAGGTGTTAATCAACCTTGTTTTCTGTGTTTTTGGGTGAGCTATTTGACGTATCCAATCCCCTTGCGCCATTCAGCAATCCTGGGTGACGAGAAATCATAGCTTACCACATGCTTTGAGTCCACCCCCTTTATTTTTCTTAGTGGAACCTGCTTGGGGATTTCATCACCCCAAAGGACGATTCCAACCATGTGTATCGACAGGGAATATAAAGGGGAGAGAGAAAAAGTTGTACCTCAATTCAACCACATTGTAATTGGTGAAGCATCGAGATGATGTGAAGAGTTGGTCTGAGCATTTAAGGTTCCCAACTCACGCTTGTAATGGGTTGGTGTTCATGGTTTGGGCCTCACGCACTTGGTGTATATCGAGGACTCCCTAGTAATCATGTTCATCCTAGATTGGAAGACTTTGTCGACCATACCCTTTCTAGTAGACTTAGGCTTGTGTTGTCTGAATTTTCTTCTTTGTGCGAAACTAGTGATTGTCTAATTTATTTCACTCATCCATATCCTTTTTATTGATGATTGTTTTGTTTTGAGTCCTTTGCCTTAATCTTTTTGTCAAAAGTCAAGTCAAACCTATAGATAGCCAGATTTTCCCTAAGAGACAGCCGGATTTTCCCTCACAGATAGTCGAACCTGACCTCTGCACAGTCATATTTTCCCTCCTCTATAAAAAAAATTTCTCCTTGGGCAGACCTGACCCATCTAAGAGTGGACCTAACCTATAAACTAGTGCTTTGGAGCCTGTTTTAACAAAATTTGACCAACTTTTGCTCCTTAGGAAAACCTAACCCATCCAGGGGCAAACCTAACCTGTTGACCCACCCCTTTCAGGCCCGTCCTAGCAAAATTTGACCAACTTTTGCTCCTTGGGTGGACCTAACCTATGCAGGGGCAGACCTGATATGTTGACCCACCCCTTTTAGGCCTGTCTCAGCAAAATTTGACCAACTTTTGCTCCTTGGGTGGACCTGAACCATCCATGGGCAAACCTGACCTTTGACCCACCCCTTTCAGGCTTGTTTTAATAAAATTTGACCAAATTTTGCTCCTTGGGCAGACCTGACCTCTACTCAGTCAGATATGCCCTGACAGACAACCATATATGCCTTGCCATTTGCACACCATTTTCCCATTTTCCTCCGTTCAATCGCCAATCTTCTCAATTTTTTGTGCTCTTTCCAATGACATATACTACTTCATACTTTTGAGAAGTTGCATGGGGCCCCTTTTTCTTCTCCATCTACCTTCTCAAGGGGGGAATACCCTACCATCCTCTCTCAATCTTATGTCATAAACCTTCCCTTGCGAGATAGGGACATCCCCTCTAGAAAGCATTATATGCCCTCCTCTGGAGCCTTACCCACCCTCCTCTGAAGCCATACCTTCCCCCCTCAACAATCCCAATCAATCATTTACTCATTCTGAGTAATCTTTCAGCTATTCCAAACCTTCACCTTCTCATTTCAAGAATCATTCATCCATTGTGAGCAGTCGTTTACTCATTTCGAGTAGTCGTTCATCTGTTCTGATCAATCGTTTACTCATTTTGAGTACTCATTCATCCATTTCTATCATCCATTTCTCTAATAAAATCATCCTTTTCCCCATCCAAATTCCCCGAACTTCGTCTCAGGTTATTATCCAAATTGACCTAAGTGTCTAATTTGATCATCATCATTAACATCCTCTTAGGATTGTCATTTGTCCT
Organism: Sequoia sempervirens; assembly: GCA_007258455.2. Lineage (NCBI taxonomy): Eukaryota > Viridiplantae > Streptophyta > Pinopsida > Cupressales > Cupressaceae > Sequoia > Sequoia sempervirens. Next base: position 190,029 of record VDFB02340519.1, on the reverse strand, counting down.
AAGTTAATCATCATCGTTGGCCCAATCAATCCATTTTCAATCTCAAAGTGGATTTGGTGTCGTAATCATCCATTTACCCTTTAATTTGATCAATTAGTATCCTAATTCACCTAGGGTAATCTCTGAATGAGGTTTAGAATCCCTTCCATCATCCTATCCAATCCATCATTTGATCTTACCAATCATCAATCAATCTAATCCAATCTAATCCAATTTCATCCTTATCCAATCACCTTTGACCCAATCAATCTACTTACATCTCGAAGAAGATTCAGTGACATAATCATCCTTTGATAATCAAATCCAATCGTCAGAATCAATCCCATCGCATCATCCAATCATTCTAGTTTGAGCTTTAATCCAACCCTTATTTGAGCTTGACCTAAATCCTGATTTGAGCTTTAGTCCATTCACATCCATAATCTTTGATCCATCATCTTTATCCTTTCATCATCATGAACCCTTATCCTTCATCAATAGTGGTCAAGGGAAACCCTAATTACGTTGACAACAATAACGAAAGTCTTGTCGATCAAGAAGAATGTGACATAGATTCCCTTGACACTATCATTGCTAGTAAGCTTTCTTTTCTTGCTTTCCAAAATCCAATCACCCTGTCAAGTTATCCCATTATGTCTTCATCAATGTCTAACCATGCTCCTTATTCTACCTGTGACAAGGGATACCCATCATATCCATCATATCCTTCATCTACATCATCCTCTTATCCATCATATCCTTCATCTCCATCTACATTCTCATATTCTAGTCTACCATCACAATACCCCTATCCTAATCCCTCATCCACATCCTGCTATCTCAATCCTTCATTCGCATATACCCACTACCCTAATCTTCCATACCAATCTGCTCACCCCAATCCCACATTCACACCTTCCCATCCTAATCCAACATCCACATCAACTTATCCTATTCTGACATCTACAGTTCCCTATCTCCATCTGCCACCTCAATCTTCCCATCCTAATCCACCATCCCCATACCCTTACTACAATCCACCACCCGCATCCTTGTGTCCTAATTCACCATGCCAATACCCCTATCTTAACCCTTCATCTAATCTTAATCCCCCATCTATTCCCATTCCTGCATCCAATCCCATTCCCCCATCTAATCCTAGTCCACCAATCCATAGTCCTAATCCCCTACCAATCCCTAATCCTTCACCCACTCCTACCTCACCATCCAAACCTAGGTATACATGTTTCTCACTCTAGAATTTCTCCAAGGACTTATAACAAAGAAGACATCTCCCACTCCACACCTTGAAGTCATGGAATCATGCCATCCCAACCCATCATCCACGGTCATTAATGACAAGAATCTTCTCTACCCAACACCTATCATTGATAATATCACCCTTAGCACCACTAAAACTATCGAAACCATCACATCCTCCAAATCCATTGAGCCACCATCTCCTACCATCACATCTATCAAATCCATTGAACACCCATCTCCTACTCCAAGAGTTGTCGAACCCATCAATGACACACAAGTCGCATCCATTCCTCCCACTCCTAGTGTCACTAAAATCCATTTCAATGAATGTTTTGAATCCTCCATCCATCCATCCTCCCCACTTAAAGATTCCACCCATCATCCTCCACCTAATAATGGACTTGCATCATGTTTTTAGAATAACACAAATCCTATCATGGATCGCATGCTCAAGAAAATGAACTATCAAGGAAAAGGTCTAGGCCTTCATGAGCAAGGTATTTTAGAGACCATCCAAGTCAAAGAACAAATCTGCATGCAAGGTCTTGGACCTATTTCCCAAGACTCACAATCTAAAGATGTTGGTACAACCTCTAGACATCCTTAACGAGCCTTTTCCAAATGAAATGCCAGCTCTTCCCATTGCTCTACCAAATCATATGCTTCCATCCCTCCTCCTTCATCATATCACCTCAAAACAACCATCCATATTCCTCCTTCTGCTCCATCCATTTTGGGTCCTTACATCCCTACATCCACCATCTCCCATCCTTCATCTACTCCATCCATCTTGGGTTCATATATCCCAAGATCACCTCCTCCATCTCATTCTTTCATCCATCATAAGCATTCCTCTCATATATCCCATAATCAGGATCAACAAAGGCACATACCTAAACATCCTCCATCTACACATAATCCCCATACTCCTACCTCCATCACTCCACATCATCCATCTCCTCGCACCCATCCCATTGCTACTAAAAGCACTTTGGATGTTAAAGAAAAAATACATAAATCCAAACATCCACTTGAATCTAAGGCTCCCCATTTCCCCTCTAAAATACATGGTAAAGAGAATAAAAATCTAAATCCAAATCAAATATGTAGGCCACAAAGGCCCACCAAAGAAAAGATCAAAACCATGTGGAACCCAAAGAAAAAAGATGCAATGCCATCAAATGAAAAATTGGTAAGAACATCCAAAGTTTCTAACCCAAAAGCTAATCATACACCCCTTTCATCTCCTAAGTCTGTTTTGGGTCCTTCTATCCCAAAATTAACCATCCCATCTCCTCCACTATCCCCACATTCTCCATCCATTCATCCTCTTATCTTTTCACATCCACCACCACATGTGCCAATGTTGGTCCTGAACACATCGTCCCACCACACATCCACCCCATCATTCCATCCATACACTTTCCAACATCTCATCCATTATCCTTCATATCTCCCCCATCAAATCTCGCTAATTCATCCTCTTACCTAATAAGGTTGTACCAACATCCAACAATCAGTTTGAACATGGGCTCTTAATACAGAACTTATTCTCCTCCCTATCCTTATCCATCTCCTTCCACATGCTATCCAAAAAGTCAAAAAAATCCAAAAAAGTCAAAAAATCCAAAAAATCAAAATAAAAAATAAAAAATAGTACAGATAAATAATCCATCCAATGGTGAAAACTTGGCAAATAAGCACCTTGGATAAGTACCATGATGAAAACCTAGAAAATAGGCGTCATACGTAAATCCCCATCTGCACTTGGGGGAAACTTCTTGATATCCATTCCCTCTATCTGCTATGCTTCCTGCTACACTTCTGGCTATGCACCCATCTTCTTGCTATACATTATTTTCGCTCATCCCCTCCATCCTACCAATCTTACACATCCTACTTGGCATATCTCATTTATCCCAATCCTTCTATCCTCCTTGTGATCTTGATAACGACAGGGGAAAGCATATAAGCATGCTTTGGGAACCTCTTAGCATACATCCCCCTCATTTGCACACTATCTTAATCCTCATTCACACTCGTCTACCTTCCTTATCCACTCGTTATGCTACCTTCAATCCCCCTTCCTTATCCAGCATCCTATCTTCATCCATCTCACTCCTTTATTTTCCTATCCATCCTTCGCGCCTCCTTGCACATGACATATCTAGAGTGGGGGCATCTATCTTCCTTTGTGATATAGTCCTTGGAGATATCATTCATTCCATTAGAACAATCCCTCCCATCTCCCTATCCTTATCCCCCTATCCATCCATCATCACCTCCCTTCCATCTCCCCATCCTTATCTTCCTATCCTTCCATCATAGCATCCCTTTTTCCTCCATCCATCTGGTCACCTTTTCCCCATCTCCCTATCCTTATCCCCTATCCATAAATCATCAACTCCCTTCCATCTCTCCATCCTTATCTTCCTATCCTTCCATCATAGGATCCCTTTTTCCTCCATCCATCTGGTCACCTTTTCCACATCTCCCTATTCTTATCCCCCTATCCATACATCATCGCCTCCCTTGCATCTCCCCATCCTTAGCTTCCTATCCTTCCATCATAGCATCGCTTTTTCCTCTCCATCCATTTGGTCACCTTTTCCTGACCCAAATGTGTATCCCTCTATCCAATCCATCCAAACGATCCTTTTCCCCTTTCATCGGTCCTTCCGGATCCCTGACCCCACCCTAGTCTGGGCAGACCCTCCCTGGTCCATGGGTAGATCCGCCCCGGCTCGAGCGGACCTGCCCGAGTCTACGGGTGGATCCGCCCAGGCTCGGGTGGACCCGCCTGGGTCTGCAGGTAGACCCGCCTCACTCAGGCGGACTCGCCTCACTCGGGAAGACCCTCCCCAACTCTAGTAGACTCGCTCGGCTATGGGCGGATCTTCCCATACTCAGGCAGACCTACCTACACTCGGGCAAGCCCTCCCGACTCTGGGCAGATCTTCTCACTCTCGAGCGGACCCGCCTACCTACGAGCAGATGTGCCTGAGCTCGAGCGAACTCGTCCACTTCCCCCGTTCGTGGGTGGACCTACTCGAACCTCATCGGAGTCCATATCTATCATCGGGTCATCCATCCCAATAACTTAGACTTCGTTTCGAGAATTTTGATTTTTATGCTAAAACATCAAGAGGCCATAACTTTTGACTCGGGTGTCCATTTGAGCTGAAATTTCATGGGTGGTTGCGTTATGAGGTAGCATGTGGATTCCCAACTGATCCTGAGTCGGTGTGACCTCATTTTGACACATTTTCTTGCCTCAAAGTTTCGACTTGATCCTCAAAATCACATCAACAACTCGAAATGCATGTATCAATTTTGGGAAGTTAGTTAGAAATTCATCCTATCTTAATTTTGGGTATTTTTTTGGGAAAAAATTGAACTCTCAAATGTATGACCGTGAAGTTTCCTAAAATGGAAAAATTTGACAATTTTTTAAAATTGCCAAATCCGGAAAAATCTAATTGTCAACACCTTACATCCCTTAAACTCCAGAACTTGGTGTAGAATCGATCCTATCACATCCTCCAATCATTCTCATCTTCAATCCAACCCTAATCTGACCTTTCATCTAATCCCTAATCTGAGCTTTCATCTAATCCCAATCTGAGCTTAACCGAAACCCTAATATAAGCTTTAGTCCATCTGCAATGAAGATCTTTGCATATCGAAACAAATCTTAAGATCCCTCCTGCCATCTTCTTCAATTTTGTTCTATTAATCCATTCTAATCATCTATTCACTCATTTCGAGTAAACATTCATCTATTTCGAACCTTCATCTATCATCTCAAACATCTATTTACTCGTCCATCCATTCTGAACCTCCTTCTATCATTTTGAACTCTCATTCAACAATCCCGATCAATCATTTACTAATTCTATGTAATCTTTCATCTATTTGAAACCTTCATCTTCTAGTTCTAGGAATTTTTCATTGATCCATCCTATCATCCTCCAAATTCATCATTCGATAACTATCACATCCCTGAGTTTCGTGATCACCATCATCCTATCCAATCCAATAATTATATCTTGTCCCATCGTGTCCATCCAATCATTCTATCATCTTATCTAGGTTTATCTCATCATCTTTTACCCATCACTTGTCTTTGGCCTTTTGTCGAACTGCGTTGCCCCTACGCTTTCACTTAGGCAAGGTCAATCATTTAATCCACCCCTGAGATTTTTTCCATCTTCTCCTTCATCATCTATCATTGGTCTTTCTTCTTTGTTCATCCTATCATCCAATTTTATATATGGTCTGTTCTGAGCCTTTTATCAAACTACGAGGGCTTTGCACTTCCATGTAGGCAAGGCTAATCTTTGATTGGCCCCCGAGCCCCTAGGTCACTAGGATGTGTCAATCTTCTATCTTGTTTTATCTCTTGTGTCGCATCATCAAACTATGCCCTTATCTAGCTGGTTCTTAACAAAGAAGATCCACTTGTATCATCAGATCCAATCAATTATGAATATCCTGCGTCATATCGGTCTTTCAGTTTAGTATCCATCATTGGTCTCACCAAGATGCATCCTTCCTAACAGACTTCATTAATCCCATCCATCCTCATGATCCTATGGCAAAGGATGTTTGAAATTGAATGCAATCTTTTGATGCTTTTGGCATTTTTTTATCATTTGAGCTCCCTACCATCACTTGTCATGGTCGCCTTGATCCATCATATCATGGTGTGCTTTGACTAGTCAACATAGGGGTGTATCTTGATCTTTTCTTTGTCTTCTTGGTTGTCCCACGTAGTACCCACCAAGATCCCTGAGGTCTTGTGTTACTGGGGGCATCTTTGTGTCTTAACTGGTTTTACCCCAATACCTAGCCCGACCAAGGTCATCACGACTTTGGGGTGTTGGGATAACCTTCTTGTTTGATGTGTTTGTTTCATGCATTGGACACTAATTTTCCTTGGTCCTCTATACCTTGGTGTATTGTGTCTTCTACTATAGTAAAAGTCAGTGCTCCTAAGGATGGAAAACTACATTTGGACTGCATTTCATCTCCATCCTCTCATCTATCAAAATCCCCCCATCCATTCATCCTTCGTCACTCTCCCCTCCCAATCTCCTGTCACCTTTTCATCCTCTTCTTCACCTCCATTTCGAGAGCACACCCGTGTTCTCTCAAGCCTGCATGTCCTCTCAAGGGGGCATCCTTCATCCCTAATTTTTATCATTTTTCCCTTCCTAGTCACTCTTTTGAATGACAGGCATCTCTCCCAATCTAACCATCTTCTTCTAGGTTCTATGTTTTAATATTCTTTGAAATGATGCTACTGTGTAACACTATCTCAAAGAGGGGCAAAATGTAGACACCTAAATTTTGACACTTAATTTATCCAAATTTATCCCCTTTCATCTAAGCATCCCCTTATCTGCATTAATTAGGTAGTATCCCTATTATTTAATTAATATTCTTACTTTTGTCAAATCCCTAAGGTATTTAATTAATAAATAAATACCTTATCTCTTTAATCCTCCTTTTCATCAAATGAAATAAATAAATATCACATTTATTTCATTCCTTATATGTCACATTCTCCATCATTTTTATCTAATCCTAATCCATCTTCTAATCTCATCATTAGGGATGTGCACATGCCTAATCCTTGATCAGGATGTGTCACATCCTCCAACTTTTGCAGGTTGGCCTCTAATCTCTCTTAGCCACCTAACGCTCCTCTAATCCTTCATTGACTAGCCTAATCAACCTCTCAAAGAATTTTTAATTTCATTTATCCTTCCAAGGAATATTAAATTATTTTTTCTCTTCCCCATGTGATCTTTGACTTTTCACATCAAATCACATGTGGAATCTAACCCTCTTCTAATCTTCATTAATTAGTCTAATCAAGTACTTGCACAACCTTAATCACTTAATTGAGTCAACTTCATTAAAAGCTTTCTCTTTTTGAACAAGGCACTTCATTCCCCATGTGAATTTTTAATTCACATTTAATCCCCCAATGCATTTAAAGGAATTTTAAATTCCTTCTCTCATCCCCATGAGAATATTTGAGGGATTTTTAATTCCTCACATGTCCTTTCACCCACATGGGGACAAGGACCTCATTTATGAGGAGACCTTGTCCAATCCCAAGGTACTCTATAGTACCTCCATGTCATGTACTATCCTTCCACCTCATGTACACATCATCTTTTCAAGCCATATCACATGCCACATGTCAAGATGTGAGGGCTTGTGAGTTCTCAACTCACCTTTTCCCTACATCTTGATATTGGTGGCTCAATCTTGAACATCAATTTCCCTAGAGAATCCAAAATTCTCTATAAATACCCCCCTCTTTTCTCTCATTTTGGGAGAGATCATTCATGCTAGCCAAACTCTTGCAAAAAAATTTCTCAATCCATACTTAGACATTTTCCGTGCTTGCATCCACTTTCATCCATTTTCCATCTATCTTATAGCTTGCATCTCTTACCATCCAAGGAGCATACAACACCAAATATTGAAGGGCCAACCAAAGGATTGATTTGAGACAAGGTAAAAGGTTTTGTTTTGTTGCCTTTATTTTGTATTGAATCTAACTAGGCTAATCTTGAGATGTAGAGTGTTTTTAGTGTTATTTGCTTTCTTTTGTTTGTTGTCTATATTCTAGCCCTTAAATTCGCCCTATCACACTTGTAATTGAGAATCTTCATGCATATTGAGAATACAATATCATATTCTCTCATCGTCTCTCTCTCTTTTGTGTTATCTTTGATCTCTTGATCCTATTGTTATTTTTCATAAGTTCTTACAATATATATATATGATAGTGAATAATGCATTTTGGATAACAATATAAACTGTATAATAGTAAGTATTTGATTATACTTTGCAAAGAGTGGAATATAGCCACAGCTAGTGAACAACAATTAAATTGTGTTGTGGAGAACAACAAAGAGTAGATTTTAATATATTGCAACCATTTGCACAAAATAGAAGCCATAAATAAGACAATATTAAATTTTGTTGTGTGTAGATTTGTATGTATGTTAAATTCGATGTGAGCAATGTACATACATATTCTTCCCAATGTTTATTATTTTCTCAAAATAGTTATTTGTATGAATCTTGACATGGCATACTTCAAATATTATACTTGAAATTAACTGTTATATACAACATTGAGGCCTTTTTCCTAATTATTTTTTTTCCTTCGTATTCTTGGTGTTTCTAGGGAAAAAAGGAGGGGTTTTAAAATTGAAATAGTGAACTTGGAATAAAAAAATTGTATGTTAAGTATTATTTGTATCATTGAAGCCCTTGTTATTATTAAACCTTTCATATGATGTTGTTAATGCCTATGTGAAAAAATTGAGTGTCCATGTTGTGTTTTGAGGTCATAGACCTTCTAGCCAGTTGTCGGCGTTACAGCTCTTCGATTCTAAAAGAGTAGATGCAAAAATGTCGGTAGCCTCTAGCTCTTTCAAGGCTGGGGAACAATCCTCAAGTAGCAGTCCTGTAAGTGTTTTTGTTGTTTTGTTTATTATTGTTGGCAACTAGATCTTGAAATTCTCTCAAGTGCACCAAACAAACCAAGAATATACTTCATTTGAATTGACATTTACTATGATATATGTTCTAACTTATTTATATTTTAAATGGTTGGCTTGTTCCCCCTTCAATTTATTGGCCATTTTGTAGTAACTTATGTGTTAGAGGGAAAAACACCTTAGTTTCCAAATGTATCAATATTACTATTTACTTTTAGAGTTGACTCATAGTTATAAATATCTCATTGGTGCCACTATGTTGAGTTTAATTGCCTCGTAGGCTAAAAATGTGAATTTAGCCTTAACAAGAGATGCACTACAATTAATAGATGTTGGAGATGTCCCATCTCCAGTCCTCCAACTAATGTCTTACCAAAAACTACGAGGCAATCAAAGCCCAATCGACAAGCACAAATTCATCCTGTTTGATGGAACCTACATGTAGATGGGAACTTTACATGCAAAATATAATGACCTTTTGTTTACATGTGAATTGAAAATAGGTTTGATTGTGTTATTGACAAATTATTTGTCTAAAAATTTTTGGGAATCGAGGTTTGATATAGTTCTTCCTTGCTTGTGGGGGCTACCTTTTAAAGTATTTAATGCCCATTTCATTCTAGGGAAATTGTCATATTGTCCCTAGATATAAAAATGATAGATTTCCAACTAATTGGAAAACCTAAATATTTGTTTAGAAATCAAGAACAAAAAGTTCATTGTGACTTTCCTTCCCCATCCAAACGAGCCTCCACCTTTGTAATTAATACATCCCCAAGGCAGCAAGATGCTCCTGCAAAAATCATCCATGTTAAAGGGTTGGATGTCTACCAAACCAAATGGACAATAAAGGGTCATATAACAACAAAGAGGGAAATGCACCATTATAGCAGGCAAGGGAACGAGGGACAGGTATTCAACTTTGATATTATTTATGATGAGGGAACAGAGATACAAATTACATGCTTTAATGAAATTGCAAGTTGCATTATGATAGGGTTGAGGTGGGACATACTTATTATGTGTTAAAGGGATCAGTTAGGCAAGCAAGCAAAAAAATTAATAAGTTAAATGGCGAGATGGAAATCCTTTTGGATCAAAATTCAATGTTAAAATGTTGTGGTGATGAGGCCTTTGTACCAAATAAATTATTTAAGTTCACCCCATTAAATGAAATTGAAAATTGTACTAATAATAGTTTAATTGATGTTATTGGCACTGTGATGCATGTGGGAATGGTTTTGACTATACAAAGAAAGGATCAATCCCAAACAATTCAGAGGACTACTAAATTTAATGATTTGTCATCCTTTTTCAATTTATGTTAATTTGTGGGGCTCAAACTAGGAAGCAAAGGGTCATGAGTTGGAGAGCTTGTACACTCCTGGTTCAGCTCTCACTTTGCTGTTAAAAATGCACGTGTTGGGTACTTCAATGGAGCTATTATAAACAAAACTGCAGGGAATCTTCTATATATAAATCCTAACATACCAAAAGCACAACCATTGATAAAGAGAGGATATATTAATCCACCTAGTATTGAGCCTCCCCGGATAGTCCCTTGAAAGGTTGCTCTAGGAAATGGGAGAGTTATTATTGCATATATGTTGGACTACTGCCTTGGTTTGCCAGAGACTTTTCAAGCTACTCTCAAGGAAACAATAAAATTTATAAAAATTGATGCATTCTATTACACTACATGCCCATTGGAGGTGAATGGTAGGAAATGCAAGAAAAAGTGTGAACAATCTGAACAAAATTCATGGTTCTTCCCAAAATGCCAAACAACAATAGTTGACTGTGACTTTTGATATTTATTGCAACTAAAGATAGAAGACCACACAGGAAAGCTTTGGAAAACTACTTTTGATGAGGCTGTAACAAGCCTATTACAAATGTTAGCAAAACAACTTTACATGTTGCAATATGAGTCTACCGCTGAAATGACTACTGAGTTTGTTGTCAATGTTGTCACCTACACGTCTTTTGTTTTCATTGTTCTAATCAAAACTCAAATTTATAATTTAGAAACAATATTGAAAATAACAATACTGAAGGTTGCAAAGGTTAACTTTGAAGCTGAGTGCAAGCTCTTACTATGAGATTTTTCTGCTATTTCTCCTGGCATGCAAAAACCTCCAAAGATAGTTGTTGTATTGCCTTGAACACCAAAACAACCATGGCTAATTCTGACTTTGCATATTTATTTTAGTTCATGTTGGCTAGACATTTAGTTTTTTTTGTTCCCTCACACTGCTTGTCGCATCAAAAATACTTTTCCTTTATGTTGCTATCACTTTTTTGTTTGTTTGAGTGGTTATATATTAAGACAATGAAGTATAACTTATTGTAGAAATGCAAAATTAGCATTATGCATTCAATTAGGTCCATTCATCAAGTAAACTAGATTCACATCCATCCACCCATCGGGTAAATCAGGTTCATCATCCATTTAAATTAAATAAATCAATTTTAATCAAACCATAACATTTTATCTTTCATAAACCATCTTCTAATTCCATCTCATGCAAATTAATCTACCTTTATCTTGCATCATCCCTTTAATTAAATAAATCAAACATTCATTTAATTAAATCCCAAATGCATTTTCCATTCTTTTTTATTTAAATAAATTCAAACATTCAAGTCAAATAAGTCAAACTCACCTAATCATCACTTAAGCTAATCTAATCCTAATTAACCTAACCTAGAACCACCCATCACATCCTCTAGCTTTTCCCACTTGCGCAAGTAAATCAATTTATTGATTTATTAAAATCCTTATTTTCTTTCAACTTGGCATAAAAAATAGAATATTCCCTCAAGTTTGAAAATGATGACAAGTTGACTTGTCCCTTCCAACATTGCAATAACTTCTCTAATTCATGTCCCGCACTCAACATTTATACCACAATTTCAAATTTGAAATCTCCCTCTCTTGGGCACAATGGCCAAAACTTGCACATTCCTCAACCTATGGCAAGTTGACAAGTGGCCTCTTTTAATCGGTTTGTTTTTAGTCCCACATTCATCCATTTGGCCATTCTCTCATCAAAATATTCTATAAATGAAGGGCCTCATTCTTCATCAACTCATCTACATCTTCATGCAAAGTTACTCTCTTAAATTGAGAACTAATTTTGCTTTTCTTCATATTGCATTTGCATCATTTGAGCTTGTCAAGGGTTGGGAAAGGGTCACTTTTCACAAAAAAGTGACACCAATCCACTATGGAATAAGTGTGCATTATGTATCTTTCATGCTTTCAATTTAGTTTGTTTTGTTATCATGTTTAGGAAACATTTTGCATTATTTCATAGGAGTATTTGTGCATTTATATGAACTAACCTCATTGTTAACAAAATGTTGGAGGAATAGCTTTGTGTAAATTTGCAGGTGTGCACACTTATAATGTTTAAGTAAAAAAGATACATTTGTTTTCTTTTCTATTATTCATGTTGCTTATAATATCGTTATGTTTTAAGTGTATATTTCTCATTTAATTTTATACTATTTATTTATATAGCGTTCTTGTCCTTATTAAGAGATGTATCGTTGTCTACACCTACTCATATATCTACTTGTGGACATAGTTGTATGTATGTGTACATTTACCTATGCATATAGATAAATATACATGCATGCAATTGAGATTTCCTTTTGTATACAACTTCTTGGTACACATGTGTGTAGATATTTGTATGTGTATTGGATATCTATGTGTATATGCATACACAATTCAATATTTACAAGTATCTGTGAGTTGTTTTAAAGAGAATGTTGTTTTCATCTTGTTTACAATGTTCTTAGTGCATAGAATATCTTGGCAGAGTTTTGTGTAGATATATGTTTCTATGATGTTTTTTTCTATGTAAGTATCATATCTGGGTTTCCATCTAATGCTTACCAAGTGTCCTTACTACTGCTTTGTGATCCCTAATGATACTACCAAACTGAATGTGGATATCATATGGTTCTTGGCTATAATTTCTATTATGTATGTTATGCAGCTCAATCCACAACCCAGTGTTAAACAATGTGTTATTGAAACTACCGCATACTGTTCAATTAGTTTGGTGAGTTTTAAATGCAAAGTATTATTGCAACCATTGGAAATATATGTGGAACATACATGAGACAATGTTCATATGGTAAGGTGTACAAAGTGACGCTTGTTTCCTCTGCGCAAGCAAATGAAATAGCTCAAGTTATACAAGTTTCCTTGTTTTCTCCAAGGGATAGTTTATTGTTGTTCTCACTCTTATGGTATATTTTCCATTTTTGGTAAGGTTGTATTCAGAGAGACTATATATGTTATTTAAACCAATATTCTTTGATTCATCAATTGGCTTTTGTAGCATATCCCCTGTGAGTAATTTTTTGTGAGTGCTTCTCTTTGAAAACAACCTGGAAGTTTACATAGGCTTATCAACATGAATTTCTTTGAGTGCTTCTTTATATGCCCTCCATTTTCTCACTATGTTTGCAACAGAATAAAATTCTTAACATAATCTAGTTTTTTAATTGGTTTGTTGCTTGCTACGCTGGGTTTCTTTTACCCATTGGTTTTCCAGTCACAATTTCTTTGTGGTTTATGCAATCAACAATGCATATATATGTGCCTCTTCAGAAAGGATCATATTTTCCTTAGAGGTTAGGCATATAGAAACATTCCACTGAATAGAAAGCAACTTAATGGCTCACTTGAACTATGTAGACCTGCCTTTGTATTTTTCTAGAAACTGGAGGATACATACCAACAATTAGAGTGCACTATAAATCAAACAAGATGATCCCTTCCAACAAAACTATTCATTATCATCATCATCATCAAAATTTTCTCTTCTTTATGGTAAGTGAATTGCTTCTCCTTTCCTCTTCACCTCTATGCATATAGAATTTGTACCCTATCTAAATTCACTTCATTATCATTTTTTATATGTGACATGTAATTGTGCTATTACATATATTTTTCTTATAAATTATACAGCCACTTAAATTTCATGTTTTATATATTGCTTTCCAATAAAACATGTTCACAACACCAAAGTTCGCAGTTTGCTTCTATGTAGCTATATTCCAATGAAACGATTTTAGACTACAGTAGCCTTGTATTCGTATACAAGATGTAGGGCTCCCCAGAAATGCTAAATGGCTTTATGATTCCACATTTTCATGTTGTATGGCCTTCACCTATATTCCATCTATATACAATGTAAACCTACATATCTTTCTTTCCATTTCTCATTTCACAACTCCATGTCAAATTATAAAAAATGTATAACGTTGATTTCCACTAAACAAATTTCCTTAGGTGCCAAAGCATTGCCTTCAACATTGACCAGAGTGGTGGACAATTAATGTTAGTGCTCGGAGATTTGGTCATATCCAATGATGCTCCATGACTTAATATGGTAGGGTGGAGAGAAAGATTCCTTTTCTGTGTGTAGAGTCCAGTCCATTTCGTGCACAAGGCATTTCTAGATTTTATTTACTTACTATATTCTACTGCAACTCCATTCTATCTCATTTGTAGTTAATTTTATAAGTCTTTATATTTTTCCATTTGTTTATTGACTACCAACCAAAACAATTGTCCTTTGCAATCCTTTTCATGCAATTAGATCTTGTCTTAAGTCATTGGTGGCCGAAACATTGTTGTCACCATTGATCATAAAGGTGGACAATTTATTTCCTTGCTCAGGGGTTTGGTGAGAGTGCACGACACTCCATGAGCCAATATGGTAGGGTGGAAATCGGGCCTTGTTTTTTTTTGTGCAAACTATATTCTGCCACACACACCAAGTATGGCTAAATTATAATCACTCCATTCATCCCATTGCAAGTAGAGAGAAAATTATGTATTATAAAATATAGAACTTTGATATATTTTCATTTACATATCATCTATCAATAAAGCATGATCACTGTACCAAAATTCACACTTTGTATACACATAGGTTGTATATGGTTTGACCTTTGCAATAAATTTTTTGCATAGCACTGTAACTATGAGTTTTAGCCTTCCATTGTGATGGTTGTAATGGAATAAAATAGTTAATGTTGTGTGGTTTATTCTATTTTTGCATAATCACCATGCTAAACTTCAGACTTTTATGTTATTCTTGCAAGCCATATTCCAGCCATAATGTGGTATTTGATGAACTAATGTTTTACAAACAACCTTTCAAAATAATGATAGTGACTATAAAATTGGTAACAATGGTCAACTAGACAATCATATCCTCATGTACCCTATATTGATTGTAATAAGCAATATTCATTTCACCACTGATCAAAGTGGTGGGAAATGCATATTCTTGCTTAGGGGTTTGGTGAGACCCCATGAGGCTCCATGACCCAATATGGTAGGGTGGAGAGTAGGCCTTATTGTGTTGAGTTTTATTTTATAGTTTTTTATGTACAAATTTCTATCTTTATCACATAGGATTCACAAAAAAAAAAACAAATGTTTTAGGTTGTGGTAAGAATGTACTAAAATAGTTGATCTTATACACTTTATGTTAGCTTCCATTCACCATTATTGATAATGGATCTCTTGCTTAACCTATATCATTCCATAGAGGAGGCTGACAAAATGGTGCGGCTTGTAGAGGAGGCCAATGAAATGTCAACAAGATTGATTGTTGTATGGTTTTTGTGTAGTGGTGATGGTGCAAGTAACATTTGTTTTAAAGTCCTCGAAAAACAAAACAAATGTCTATCTAGATATCAATAACATATTGTTGGGTGTCATTATGTGGGTTTATCTTGTTGTTGAAGGTAGCTGTGAAGGCCAGTGAGATGACACTAGTATTAATTGTTGTATGGTTTTTGTGTAGTGGTGATGATGCAAGTAACATCTATTTTAAAGTCCTCGATAAAAAAAATGAATGTCTATGCAGTTATCGATAGCGTATTGTTGGGTTTCATTCTTTGGATTTTTTTTGTTGTTGAAGGTAGCTTTGAGTGAGGATGGCAAGGTTGTGTGGAGGTGAAAGTATGTTCATTAGCTATTGAATCTTTGCGAAGATGGTTGGATGTTATCTTTTGTTCTTTGCATGCATTTATGGTTGCAAAAGCTGTGGGTTCTGATAAATTTGTGTTCATTTTTTGCAGGTGGTGGAGAAAGAACGGAGGGAAGAGAAAGCAAGCAAGTATAGATGTAATTGAAGGAAGCAGGAATGGGTGTATATTTTTAATTTTCATTTCCCCATCATCTAGTTGCTCTTAGTGAGTTCTATAATCTCTTCATATTCATAGTTTCTCTAAAAAACATGCTTCTTCCTTAGGAGAGAGAGTGCAAGAATTGAGATGTTGATATTCTAGTATACATGCTCAACAGATGAATGAGCTTTCAAACAACCGTAAAGATGAAGTGATTGTAAGATTGACTAAGAGAATGGGAACATTGATTTCACCATTCATCATAGTAGTGGCCACCCAATATTATAGAGCAGGCCTCATTTTTTTCTCTTCCACTTTATATTTGCTATACATGTACAATTGAATTGGTCACTTGAACAATATTGTTCATTGGCATGATCATGAAAATTTGTTGCAATTTATGGTAAGTAATTGCAAGAATCTAGTGGTAGCCGATGACACTTCATGATCTAAAATGGTAGTGTGGAGAGGATGGCACCTTTTGTGTGTCTAGACTTCAATGCATTGCATCCAGAAGGTCTAGCCTCTGTAGTAAAAGTTTTGCATAGGAATGTGGGTATTAGTTTTTAGCTTTCTGTTCCGATGGTTGTAATGGAATAAAATAGTTAAGTATATGCAATTCATTCTTTTTTTGCATAATTAGCATACTAAACTTCACATTTTTTTGTTATTCTTACAGGCCATATTCTAGCCATAACGTGGTATTTGATGGACTAATGTGTTACAAACAACCTTTCACAATAATGATAATGAATAAAAAATCGATAACAATGGTCAATTACACAATCAGATCCTAATGTACTCTATATTGATTGTAATAAGCAATATTCATTTCACCACTGATTAGAGTGGTGGGCAATGTATATTCTTGCTTGGGGGATTGGTGAGAGTCAATGAGGCTCCATGACCCAATATGGTAGGGTGGAGAGTAGGCGTTACTATGTTGAGTTTTATTTTATATTTTATATTTAGAAATTGTTATCTTTCTGACATAAGATTCACAAAAAATTCATATGCTTTAGGTTATGGTTACAACATACTAAAATTGCTGATCTTATACACTTTATGTTAGATTCCAGTGGACATTGTTGGTTATTGTTCTCTTGCCTAAGCTATCTCATTCCATTATTGAGAAGATGTTGTCCAAAAGGATATGTTTCAATTTTTGATAGGGTTATCTTGAGTTGTTGTCAATTCCCTCTTGCTCTCCCTTTATTCTTTTCATTTTGTGGTTGAATTTTGAAATTTCCTCATCAATCATCTAATTGCTCTTAGCTAGTTTTACAATCTATTCATATTCATGGATGCTCCAAAAAACATGCTTCTCCCTTTGGGAGAGATAGTACAGGGAGGACCTTTGTGAATGAACTTCAACCAACTATGAAGATGAAGTGATTGTAAGTGCAGTTATGAATCAACATCCCAGTTCTTGAACTCTCTTTCCCAAGGGAGAATAGTTGATGATGCTCCATGAGCCAATATGGTAGGGTGGAGAGTACACCTCCTTTTGTATGTCCATACTTGAATCCATTCCATACAAAAGGTATGCCTAGATTTTATTTAGTTACTATATTCTACTACAACTGTATTGCATAATCTTTGTAATTAATTGTCTAAGTCTATATTTTGTGATTTATTTATTGTGTACCAATGGTGCGTGTTTATTACACTAAACTTGACATAATGGTTTCATGTTTGCAGCTAGCCACAATCCAAATAGTTGTGCTTTCAAGGCCTTTTGATGCCATTGATCTTCTATTAAATCATTGGTGGCTAAAACATTGCTTTCACCATTGGTCATGCACTAATGGAGAAGTTATTTTCTTACCCACTGGTTTGCTAAGACCGCACGATGCTTCATGGGCCAATATTGTGGGGTGGAAATTGACCCTTGTTTTGTTTTGTACATACTGTATTCTATCACATGCACCAGGTATGGCTAAATTATAATTGCTTCATTCATCTTCTTGCAAGCACAGACCAAGATATGTATTATAAAATATATAACTTTGATATCTCCTTAGTTAGACATTGTCTATGAATCAGACATGATCACTGCACTAAAATTCACAAGTTTTCTATACATATAAGTTGTATACAGTGTGGCTCATGCAGTGAAAATTTTCCATAGGGCTGTAGCTGTGAGTTTTAGCTTCCTCTTGCCATCATTGTAATCGAGTAAAATAGTTAATGTTATGTAGTTCATTATGTTTTTACATAATCACCACACTAAATTTTAGACTTTTATGTTATTCTTGCGGACCATACTCCAACAATAATGTGGTGTTTGATGAACTAATGTGTTAGAAACAAACTTCCCAAATAATGATAATGACGATAAAATCAGCAACAATGGTCAAATAGACAATCATATCCAAATGTACTCTATAGTGATTGTAATACACAATATTCATTTCACCACTAATCACAGTGGTGGCCTATCTATATTCTTGCTAGGGGGTTTGGTCAGGCTCCATGAGGCTCCATGACCCAATATGGTAGGGTGGAGAGCATGCCTCATTTTTTTACTTTTACTTTATATTTTGTATGTACAGATTATTATCTTTCTGATGTAGGAATCAGAAAAAATTCATATGTTTAATCCTATGCTTACAATGGAGTAAAAAAGTTGATGTTATACACTTTATGTTATATTCCATTGGGCATTGTTGATTATTTTTCTTGCTTATACTCTACATCACACAAATAATTAAATTTTTTTGACCAAAATCCATCTATAGTACTTTGTTGCTAGCTACGAAAAGATCCTTAGATTGTGTCATAAAGAATTGATGCAGTGGCCAAATTATGAGGTGGCCTTATATAATCATGAATTCAACTAATATTATGTCACGATCATTATTTCCCATATAATTACACATTAGTAATGTCAACAATTATTTAGACATTCAACCTTATCCATAATAATATTATATTTTGATTAACTGATAAAACTATTTTTAGATTGTTTAAATTATATTTGATGTAGGGTTCTTTGTTACTACCCATGAAAAGATTCTTAGTTTGTATCATAAAGAATTAATGCAGTGGCTAAATTATGGGGTGGCCTTATATAATCATGAGTTCAACTAATACTATGCCAACATTATTATTTCCCAACTAAGTACACATTAGTAATATCATCAATTTAGACATTGAACCTTTCCATAATAATATTATATTTTGATTAACTAATAAAACTTATTGATATTGGTATTATTTAATGAAATCTTTTCAAATTTAATAATAATATTTTTGTTTAATTAACAACTTAACTACATAATGTTATTATTTACCCCACAAAACTACTTACCAATAATAATGATGTTATCACGAAATAATTAATTAAATGTTAATAGAATTGTTCTTTAACCAACACTTACACCTTTATATGTGTTTGTCATTATTTAATGAAATCTTTTCAAATTTAATAATAATATTTTGTTTAATTAACAACTTAACTACATAATGTTATTATTTACCCCACTAAACTACTTACCAATAATAATGATGTTATCACAAAATAATTAATTGAATGTTAATAGAATTGTTCTTTAACCAATACTTACACCTTTATATGTGTGTGTGTGTGTGTATTCAACAAAGTTACTTTTTCACCAACTATTACTTACACTTTATCCTTTATATACATATCCTCCTTTTAGCCCATTAGGGTTAACACCCTCCTTCAGTTCCCATTATAATTTCAAATAAAATAATTTGATGATAAAATATAAGGTAAAAATGAGATACAATATTCTTACCACTCAATCACTTTAATTATCGCCTATAATATATCTAGCCATCTATTTAAGAAAATCATATATGTTCAATTTGGGATTGTCTTAATCACATACGAGGTGGGGCCTTACTAACATGCATTGCATATTAATTTTTTATATAGATGGAGTTTTGACATCTAATCATAAAAATGATATTCATAATTTTCTCGTGTGTACTATGCATGAAGCCCAATCTAATAAACCCATTGATAATTGTCAACATTTAATGGTTGTCTCCAAAAGAGTGAATCTTATTGTGACCTCATTAACCTTAAGATTGTTATAGATGATCTACTCTATTGCTTAGTGTATGCTTTGATAATGCAAAATAATGGGTATACATGCCCCATTGCGCTTCCTTAGGAATTTTGCATGTTTCACTTCAAAGAGACTTTGTATTGTTCATTGTATTCCCTATTATGTAACTATGTTCTCTACATCTACTACGAAATATACCCAATGTTGCATATGCCTTTCATAGCTACTATTCCCACTCATGCCATTCACATTCTAATGTTCTTCCAGTCTAACTGTTTGCACATCACTTTCCTTTCATGTCACTCTCTGCCTATCAGCTCATTATTGTGTGTTACTACATGAAACCACTAGTTCTTTTATATATTTAGTCTATAGAAACTTATTTCTAAAATAAAATATATCTTAATATAAAAAACTAGATCATATAGATAACAACCTTCACTACAATTTTGTTTAACAAAGAGGGTCAAGCATCAAATTTAGAACCTCTCTCCAACACATAGTACTAAAATAGTTAACAAACTTCACAAATGAGAAGACAAGTATAGATTGATGCTCATAAATCAAGGTGATGAAAACAGTCTAGCAGCCAGATTTGGAATTCATCTATTCCATGGTCAAGACATTTGATTTAAAATATATCAATCAAAGAAAGTGGGTTGAAAGTTAGAATTGTGGTTACCTAATTTCAAAAATACAAGAAAGAAAAGAAATAGGATAACATTTTTGTGGCAGTCGATATGTTTCTCTGTAAACAATTTTATGGTAGCCATGTTATGTTACTGCACGTTCATATATAACTAAAAGATTGGTTGAATTAAATCTAGATTATTAGTTGTTCTTAAAGTTGATTTTAATTTAGAGAAAACTGATAAGTTGATTTTCAAAGTCAATGTTACTAGAGATTTTGATTGTAAGAGCATTACTAATGGAAATATTTTTAATCAACATTTACAGTAACAAATTTAATAGGAAAAAACTAATATTATCTAGTTATATGGACATAAATTTTGGCTTACAAACTCTTATTCAAACTAATTCTATTTGGTGGTGTACACGTATTAATATCTTTCTCCCTTTCATTCATTCTATGTATAGAATATAATCTGTCTATGTAGGCCATGAAGCAATACTAAGGGTTCAAATCACTCAACTGGAGGCATACTTCACAATAATGGTTCTTCATCATGTGACTACTTTATTTCAACATGGATCAGAATGGTTACAGATCACCAAATAGGTATTAACTTTCCAAATTCTTCAACAATCATTAAAAACACATTAATCTTGTGGGCACAAGTAAACCACTAATGACCCAAAGATCTCAAACTTCACAAAATATAGACTTTCTTTTGGTCTGCCCCAAACTACCCATTTGCACATTCAAAGGATCAAAAACATCAAATGGGTCCCAAGGTTCAAAGAGGCTTAACCAACACTTGGAAATTATTCCAAAAATTTAAAAGAACATGGCAAACACAAATAGACCACACAAGGAATCAAACTTCACCAATTTTCAAGTTTTCCTTATCAACCACTCTTACCCCAAGTAGGTCTCCAACAAGAAATAGTCCTTCACAACTTTCAGTGAAGTTCCCCAATCACCACTATGAGATCATATCTAGATACCCCTTTGGTCCTCCTAAAATATATCAAAAAGTTAGCATAGGGTTTTTTGAAACAAAGGACTTAAAAAGTGACTGTCTTGGGTTCTCAATAGGCCTAATTAGGCTTATGCTCGTGAGGGTTTATTGGTTCCTATGGTTCTAGGACTCAAATATATTCACCATCACTTCAAACACTCTAAATGTGATCTTTTTATGCTTTTCCAATGGTTTCCCACTCTCCTTCAATGTAATTTCACCAAACCCTAGGCTCTAGGCTCCTTGATTGCTCACAAAACTCTATTTTACAAACTAGGGCATCATTGTATCTACCCAAAACCTTATCCTCAAACCCTATAACTTGTAAATCTGTTAGAATACATATATAACCCTCTATACACCAATTTATGGGAGTTTTCAATGGTGAGAATTTGAGGAACACAATTTTGAATGCTTACTGTGACCCTAGATTAGGGTTTTAACCACCTAAGACAATTTGCTTATAACTTTCACAAAACAGAATGGGTTTTCATGAAACCAAAAAGGTTAGGTAGGGGATTCCAATTACTTACTTACCAAATCAATTGCATGCCCTATGCAGGCCATAAACACACATGCTAATACAAGAAATAGTAAAGAATGTTAGAAATTAACAAAAACAAAGGTATTTTATTGAATTTCTCATAGGTCTACATCATCCCCCTCCCTTCCTCAAAGTTTGTGAGGCTTCACAATGCTTTTATAAACCAAAAAAAATGACTCAACCTGACTTTCTAACTACTTGTCTCTTCACATGGACACCATTTTTGCTATTTGTTGCATTTTTACTGTATTGCCATGACAACATTTTGGCAATTTTTTCCAACTTTTTACATTACATTACCAATGAACCCAAAATGACTATCAAGAACCTAAAACAAACTCAAAATAATCTATTAAATACCTTATTAAAACATTAAAACATCACATTTAAATCAAAAACCAAAATTTTCCCCATGGAAGCATGAAGTGGTCATGGTGCCCCTGCACCAGGCCATCACCTTAACCATATGATATATTAAAATATTTCTTATAATAATTCATTCAATACATAGAAAACACTATGCTTACATAGATAATCACCTTAACACACGTTATTATAATCTTATTGAGAAATTCAACTGGTTATTAAAGTCAAACGTGTGATAGAAAATTTCCATTAAAAGACTGGTTCAAAGAATACACTATCAGAAGTTGAAGTTTGATTATGTGTACATAGTCAAGATGTCCCTATTATTATTAGCCAATTGGTTTTATTGGGTGATTGTTCAGGAACACCTCTTAACAACATAGGCTTTAGTATTTATATATAGAGACCCATTAAAATCTGAATTGTAATAGATTAAGGATCGAATTTAATTCCCTTCTTCTCTCAATATCAACTCAAAGCAATGGAAACATATTATAATGGATTTTTTAGTATCCCTAATCTTTATATTAGGATTGATTCTCTAGTGTTAACTATTGAGGATGTTTCCCATAACAATGTTTATGAAATGGGTATTGTGGAATACCCACAATACAAGCTTTGTCCTCTTTAAAATACTTCTAAAAATTCTTGGAATTTTACTTCCACTAAAAAACATGATGACGGTAGAGGATTCTGATCAACAATCGGTTAATTCTCGACTAGATTCTCAACATTCTGTGTATGAATAGGCAGCCTTTATAGCATATAAAAAAGTTGATTCAAGCACCTAAAACTGGTCAGTCTTTGTACAAGAGATGTTTCAACCTTCTTAGAAAAATTGATGAAAAGATTAAATTAACGAGGTAGATATCAAAACCAAGTGCTCCTCCTACTCCTCTATTGCCCCTAAAAATAAAGCATTTCTCAAATCTTTACTCTCTTCTACCTAGAAACTATAAGGTATGACCCTTCCTTGGTTTTATCTCTTTCCTAATCATTGTAAATCAGTTTTGTAAAGTTGACTGGTACTATTCAGGCTTTTTTTGTTATTTTGACCATTTCAACAGTGATATATTTTCTTTTTCATTTTTTTTGTAAAAAAGATGAGTTATATTTTTTTCTTTCTTTTTTCTGCTATTGATTAAATTGACTTTTAAATATGTTGTGAACGTAATAATAAAAATTCCATACTGGTAAATACCACAAGCTATTTGAAGGAGTTAAAGCTTCGTGTTGCTAAGCTCAAACAACAATGTCAAATTTTGTGAGCGTCGATTCCCACAAGCATCTAGATTAATGACAAAGAAAGTAGTGGGTTTGAATCATGCAAGAAATCATTCAATTCATAGAGCACAAATATTTATTGTAGCAATGAAGTTACTTTGGATCAGTGTAAAGAGAATCTTTACCTAGTTAACATAAAAAAACCATGAAAACAGATTTATTTACATGCCCTACTAGTGTGTTTATGTAGTTAGAGAAGTTGAGAAGAGATCCAGTTTGTTGGTGACATTGACTTCCAATCACGCATTTTATTAATCTTCTCTACCACCATGCCAACTACTTCTCTATTTACTGCATTTACTTTTTCCCTCTTCTCTCATCTATCTTCTTCATGATGCATCTAGACACTTCTAAATTTATTGTATGCTCCAGAAACTTCTCCGTAGTTGGGTGAAAAACAAGGCCCTATTTTTGTAGAAGAAGGATGCTACTCTATTTTAAATTAATGAAAAAAAAATACTCTATTTTTTTAACGAATGTATGAATGAAGAGAGCACAATAGGTCTATTACACCCAATAGGAATTAATGAAGTCATAATCTGTCTTTGGATATTATTTCTTGTCTTTGGCATTTTGTATGTTTTTTGTTTGTTGTATATATATTTTTCTCCTCACCTACAAATTGGTATCAGAGCCAAAGGTGTTGGGTTCAAATCCCCTTGGGTAACACTGAGGGGGATTTTTTTGCTAGATGGCCAGTACTCCCCTCAAGATTCATGACATGGTCTAATCACTTCCCATGGATCTATTAACTCTGGCAGTTATGTCAAGCATTAACAAGTTGATCTTTTGGTGCAACAACAATTGTGAGCCAACAATTGGTATCTCCCCCTTAATCTTCACTGCCATAATGTCTGCAATTCCAATTCTTTCTCAGAGATTCTCAAAAACATTCTTTGAAAGTGGCTTTGTGAAGATGTCTACAAGTTGTTTGTTGTACCTACAAAACTCAAGATATATGTCACCATTGTTCACCAATTCTCATATAAAATGATATTGTGTATCTATATGCTTGCTCTGTTTATGAAAAACATGATTTTTAGATAAGGAAATTGTTGAATTATTATCACAATAATTTTTTGTAGGTTCTTCTTGTGGATGCCTCAAATCTGATCATACTCTTCTCATCCATACTATTTGGCAAGCTACTAATGTGGCTGCAACATATTCTGCTTCAACTAATGAGAGTGTCACAATTGGTTGTTTCTTTGATGCCCAAGAGATAACACTCGATCCTATATGAAAGATATACCCTTAAGTTTATTTTCTATCATCCATGCTACCTCCCCAGTGGCTATCCATATATCCAATCAGTTTGTAATCATCTAAAGATGTGTGCAAAATCCCAAAGCTCTTTGTTCTAGCTATATATCTTAAAACTCTTTTTCCAACTTTCCAATGTGATTCCTTGGGTTTTTCCATGAATCTGGAAATGAGAGTAAACCCATACATGATATCCGATCTTCTGACAGTTGGATACGTGAAGCTTCCAACTAATCTTTTGAATAAGGTTGCATCAACACTAGGACTTTTGTCATCCTTGCTAGGTTTTAAGCCCAATGCAACTGGTGTAAGGGCTAGATTTACATTTTCAGTATTAAATCTCTTCAACAAATCATTACCATACTTACTTTGACATATAAAAATTCCTTGCTCATTTTGACTTACCTCTATACCAAGAAAATATCTCATGAGCCCCAAATCGGTCATATCAAATCTTTCTACATGGCTGCCTTGAATGAGTTAATTGACATGTTATCTATGAATATCAAATCATCTGCATACAAGCACCCTATTAATATTTATCCTTCATCATTCACTTTGACATACAAATTTGGTTCATTACCACACTTGTTAAACCCATTGTTCACAAAATAAGAATCTATCCTGATATACCAAGCTCTAGGAGCATGTTTCAAACCATATAGTGCCTTTTTCAGTTTGTACTTTATGTTCTCCCAAAAATTCATAACTAGGTGGTTGTTTTATATACACTTCTTCTAAAATACCATTCAAAAATGATAATTTAATGTTCATTTGATAAACCTTCCAATTGTTTTGAGCTTCTATAGATAAGACCATTCTAATGGTATCCAATCTTGCTACCGGTGAGAATTTTTTATTGCAATCTATGCTCAGCTATTGTGTGAACCCTTTAGCTACTAGTATTTCATTGTATTTCTCTACTTTTCCATCAAAATTATACTTTTTCTTGTAAATCCACTTAACTCCAATCACATCCTTTCCTTTAGGAAGCTCTACTAGATCCCAAGTTTGATTCTTTTCAATTGATTGAATTTCATCATCCATGGATGCAATCCAATTGTCATCCTTAATTGCATCTTCAAAATAAATTGGATCATCTTGTGTTAAAAATGAAAAATTAGAGCATAAATCATCATTTTCAGCCTCTTGCATTTCATCATATATCTCCCTTAGACTTCGTGTCTTGTTTGAAGTGTTTATAGACTTTGATCTTAGTGATGCAAGTGTTGGATTAGAGGACTCATTGCTATTATTACTTGCTGGAGTAGTTGGATTTGGATTGGTAGGTGTCCTAGAAGGTGTTGTAGGAACATTTGCTTGTGTAGTAGGATTCACAACTTGAGATTCATTCTCTTCATTCTCTTGTGGAACACTAGCTGCAACTGTACTTTTTTTGTCTATGCTTACATCCCATGCTTCTTCTTCAACAAACTCAACATCACAACTTATTATCAGCTTCTTTATGATAGGATTTTATAGTTTATATGCCTTGGATTTTTCACCATATCCCACAAATATACACTTCTCTCCTCTAGCATCTAGTTTCTTTCTCAACTCTTGAGGTATCAATGATTATGCTACACATCCCAAGACTCTCAAATGTGCTATGTTATGCTTCCTTTTTCTCCAAGCTTCTTCTGGTGTTTTATTTATCACTGCTTTTGTTGGACATCTATTTAATATGTATACCGAACATGCAACTGCAGCTTCAACCTAGTACTCATTTGGTAAATTTTTTTCTTTTATCATGCTTCATGCCATTTCCATGATTGTTCTATTCTTTCTATCAGCTACTCCATTTTGTTGAGGAGTGTACCTTGCTGTAAATTATTTCCTTATGCCATTTTTTTTGCAAAAATTCTGAAAATCGTTTAATATATACTCACCTCCTTGATCGGTTCTCAATGTTTTGATATAGTATCCACATTCTTTCTTAACTTTTTCCAAGTGAACTCCTTATAAATAGAAAATGAATTTGATTGGAATTTCAAGAAATAAACCCATAATTTTCTATTGAAATCACCAATAAATGTCAAGAAATGAAGTCTTCCACTTATGGATGGTGTTTGCATAGGTCCACAAAGGTCTAAATGCACTATCTCAAGTGGATTTTTTTCCCTATAATACTCCCCAACTGGAATTTTTTTCCTATGTTGCTTTTCCAATATGCAACTCTCACATGTTGTCTTAAGTGGCTCTATTAATGGTTGTTGTTAGTGTAGTAGTGGGATATTTATTTCTTCTTTAAATTTAAATATAAAATAAACAATATTAAATGTTGAGGCGGACATGATGATTTATTTATTTCTTAAAGCTGACTTGATGAGAAGTCGCATCATTTTGTGTAAGGGCATCTCTTTTATGGAAGTAGTCAACTCTTCATGAAAAGGCATCTTGTTGTCTATAAATTGAAGAGTGACTCACATTCATTTGGCATCCAATTTAATTTTCAAGACAAATTCGCATAATTTAGGTTGGAGTTTGACTTCATACAACATATCTATACTTGCATCAAGGAGATCAATATTCATTATTGCTTGTCTATTTGCATCTAGAGAGGTGCTATAATCATTGCATCAATTTGGCCTAGTGTGTGGCCTAAATGTAAAGCAATTTGCTACTCTTTTTATTCAATATATAAGTGATATAAATTGTGGTTGGTTTTTTCTCCCTCAAGAAGGGTGGTTTTCCCAAGGTATATTTTGTGTTCTATTGTTCATGTATTGTTGTATTTCTACTTTCTATTAAATTTGATCCTAAAACTAACATGGTATCAGAGTGGGTCTAAGGAAAAGATTTGATCAGATTTGGTTAAACAGAAATTCAATCAGGAAATAATGATTGAAGCCACATGCTTGTTTGATGCAAAAATAAATGTTCAATGTGGTTGCAGTGGTGATGTATGGTGGACAACTCCTGTATTATTCATTGATTCATTGATTAAGGGTGGCTTAACAATTCGTGGCATTTCTCCTATGCCATATTTTCTTTTTCCATGTGGAAGGAAGTCATGATGATTTATTTTCACTCTTTTGATTACTTACACTCTTTCATCACATGGGTGTGGGTGCATTGATTCATAATGTGATCTCATGATTTAAATGGAGTCTTCAATCTTTACTAAATGGTTGATTCATATTCCCACTTTCCATGAGGTCGAGATCGAGTGAAGGTGGTGAAGATGAGACATAGCTACAGCTCTAGCTCATTGGTGTACCAACATAAAGAGATAAGTAATTTATGCTTGTACCTAGAATGAATTTTTTATGTAGTTATTAATTCATGCAATAACATTGGAATAGTGTATCATGTATATTTCTAGCATTGGTATATCTCTTCGGGATAGTTTAGTTATATGAACTATTATTAAACTCTCTAAAATGCTTTCAAGAGAAACCAAGAAGCATAAGAGATTGCATTCAAGGGAGGAAGAGCTTGATGCATCCTACGAGGAATTCATGTAGGCTGAAGAGATAAACTTAACTGGAGACATCTCTCAAAGAGGAAGAACCTATTCATATTATCATTGTGATCAATTTCTTCAAAGAGGAGGAATTAACATTCACAAGGATTCTAACAAACCAACAGAGGCAACCTTGGATGAGGAGGTTGTTGTCCAATCAAGTGTTTTCTTAGCTTAATACTCTGTAAAACTTTAATATTGCTGATCTAAGTAAGCTCTTTCTTTGTTACATATATTCTTTGTGGGTGATTATCTTGATTAATTCATTTTACTGGTATAGAATGAAGAGAGAAGTTGATAGAAGAACTAGACAAAATATTAGAAAGATTACACAAGATATAACGTGGAGAAACCCTTTCGGGAAAAAAATCCACCAAGAATTATTCTATTATTCAATCTCTGAATTACAATAGCTCCTATTATTGCTTGATAATGTTTCTTTTGTCTTTACCAATCTTCTTCACACCTATAAATAACAATTATGAAAACTCTCTTCAACTTGAATGAGATATAGAGACAATATTCAACCTTGTAATCTCCAAAAGGTGATAATTACAATGCACAAGCTCAAGCCTTAAGAAAGGTATGCCATATTGCTTCAAGTTGAGTTCTACCATGAAGACCAAAGCTTAGAACATGTGCTTTACCCATTTGGGCATCCCAAACTAAAGCTACAACTCATCCTTCACTTCGGTGATAATTAAAAAGCTCTTCCTCAAAGATGGCACCCAAAAGAGGGTCCCACTTAATAGAGCCTTTAGAAATATCTTAGCATGCATTGGAGTTAATTCCAAGAAAGAATCTTGGGTGCCCAAGTTGGCTCCAAGTGATTTCTTTTTAATTGAAACATTTACTCAACACCATTCCCAAAGAATAGCCATCCCCTGTTAACTGGAGGAAGTCCCTGTTATCTGTCATACAACTAAATGTTATTATCCATGCATTCCAAGTTAACTAAAGTTAACTAACATACAACTGAAACTAACTGAAGACAACTGAACCATAACTGAACTTAACTGAATTAAACTAAACTAAACTAATTCTAAATTGAACTGATCTGAACTGAACTGAACTAAACTTCAAGCATGCAAACATCAAATCCTAACTCCTAGGATCTTTACATCCATTCAGAAGTGTTAACTATCACTCCATATAGTTAACTAACACAAGGTGAGTGTCACCTCACCATGTGTGCACCCACATGCTCCTATTATTTAGGAATAACTACAAATGTCAATTTCATGAATTATTTCATCCAAATAATTGATCTCATCCTAATCTTAGTGTTGTTGAACACATTTCAAGAATCTAGGAGATACATGAAATAATTAATGTATAGGATTTGCAATTAAATGGCATCCTATTTCCAAAATTCTCCCACTTGACATTATACATTGCAATTATTCTAAACAAGGAATAATAAAACAAGTACAAGACTCAAGGCCAATGGACTTCTTGCACCAACTAATCAAACCATGCTAACTTCAAATGCAACCTGCATAATCATGAAGCTTCCAAGAAAATGATTAAAACCAAGAGAACTTATCTTGTATGGTTTCATAAGATAATCTATAACATTAATTAAAGTGTTAACTTTCTCAATTAATACCTTCCCATTATCAACCAAACCAATACCTTTCCCAAGTCTCTGTATCCAAACCACCTCTTTAGAGGCATGCTAAACCACTGAGTGTGTTGAATTCACATTCAACCAAGGTGTAGGCTCCTCGTCTTTTTGTTGAAGAAGTTTTCTTACAAGTAACCATTCCAACAAATGTCTCTTACCACCAGAGAACTCCAGCCTCACCTATTTCTCCAAGTATCCATGAGGACCTGTAACCAACCAATCCATTCCAAACTCCAAATGCAACACACCACTTTCATGAAGTAATCAAACAAATGATTAATGTACCCAATACTTAAGAGAACTACACAAGATCAATGTCAAAGCTCCAACCTTGAACATAAACATGACATCCATGATCTAACCATCTCCTCTTAGGAGATCACATGCATCATAACATACTTATACATCCTAGTCTCAAGAGAACCATGTAATATTCCAAACTCTAAATGCATATCAAGAGTAAACCATGACATCAATAACAAATATACTCTAAACCAAGAAACCATATCTCTAATCACATGGAGATAACCTTACCAATGATGCATACAAGTCACTGCCAACAACTCCCACTAAACCGTGATACTGAGTCACACATGGCATCGTGACTACCATCCTCTCTATATACTCTAAAACATGAAGCAAAGAGTTATCACAAACAATATTAGCTGAAATAACCAATGCATCATTACTATTAACTGAGGACTCCTCTGTAGAAGAATTAGAACTCTCTTTCTTGTTCTTACAATCCTTCTTCACATGTCTTGGTTTCCCACAATTCCAACACTTTACCTTACTTTTTCCTTCTAACTTACCCTTCCCTTCCTCGTTTCCCTTAGGCTCCTTTTTCTAAGGCCTACCTTTTACATACAAGGCATCTTGGATTTCCTCCTTAGACTTCCTCCTCATCTCTTCTAATAGGAGAGTGGGAATAATGTTGTCCATCTTTGGATCTACACCATTACCACTAATTGCAAAAATTAGATTTTCCCAAGAATATGGTAAAGAACAAATTAATAAAATGCACTTATCCTCATCCTCTAGCTTTACATCTACAAATGCTATCTACTAAGAATTAAATTGAAAGCATTTAAATGTTGTGCAAAAGATTCACCATCTTTCATTTTCAATGAATACAACTTCCTTTTCATATACAACTTATTGGTGAGACTCTTAGTTTGATAAATATCCCCTATTCTTTTCCATAATTTATATGCATTGGTTTCCACTGAAACATTTGAAAGAACAACATCAACAAGACATAACCTTATTGTTCCTCTTGCCTTCTTATCTAACTTAGCCCACTCTTCATCTGAAATAGTTGTAGGTGTCTTTGTCTCATTATCAACCACTAACCACTGATCTCTTTCTTCAAGAATATCTTCCATTTTTAATTTCCACATTTTATTGTTAGAACCATTGAACTTTTCAATATCTAACCTTGAATTCATTGTAACAAAAACTTAATTCCAAAATCAGCAAATTACTAAAATAATAAGAGCTCCCACTAAGCCAATAAATCCTTCAAACTTTAAGAGAATGGTGTCCCAATACTCTACCCAACCTCAGCTCTAATACCAAATTTTGTCCAATGAGGTGTTTTCTTAGCTTAATACTCTATAAAACTTTAATACTGTTGATCTAAGTAACTTATTTCTTTGTTGCATATATTCTTTGTGGATGATTATCTTGATTAATTCATTTTACTGTTGTAGAATGAAGAGAGAAGTTGATAGAATAACTAGATAGGATATTAGAAAGATTACACAAGATATAACGTGGAGAAACCCTTTCAGGAAAAAAACTCCACCAAGAATTATTCTATTATTTAATCTCTGAATTACAATAGCTCCAATTCTTGCTTGATAATGCTTCTTCTATCTTTACCAATCTTCTTCGCACCTCTAAATAACAATTATGAAAACTTTCTTCAACTTGAATGAGATATAGAGACAATATGCAACCTTGTAATCTCCAAAAGGTGATAATTACAATGCACAAGCTCAAGCCTTAAGAAAGGTACACCATATTGCTTCAAGTTGAGTTCTACCATGAAGACCAAATCTTAGAACATGTGATTTACCCATTTGGGCATCCCAAACTAAAGCTACAACTCATCCTTCACTTCGGTGATAATTACAAAGCTCTTCCTCAAAGATGGCGCCCAAAAGAGGGTCCCACTTAACAGAGCCTTTAGAAATATCTTATCATGCATTGGATTTAATTCCAAGAAAGTATCTTGGGCGCCCAAGTTGGCTCCAAGTGATTTCTTGTTAACTAAAACATTTACTCAACAACATTCTCAAAGAATAGTCATCCCCTGTTAACTGGAGGTAGTCCCTGTTATCTGTCATACAACTGAATGTTATTAGCCATGCATTCCAGGTTAACTAAAGTTAAATAACATACAACTGAAACTAATTGAAGACAACTGAACCATAACTAAACTAAACTGAACTAAATTGAACTAAACTAAACTAAATTAAACTAAACTAAACTAAACTAAACTAATTTGATTTTGAACTGAACTGAACTAAACTGATCTGAACTAAACTAAACTAAACTTCAAGCATGCAAACATCAAATCCTAACTCCTAGGATCTTTACATGCATTCAAAATTGTTAACTGTTACTCTGTATACTTAACTGAACATAAGGTGAGTGTCACCTTACCATGTGTGTACCCACATGCTCCTATTATTTAGGAATAACTTCAAATGTCAATTTCATGATTTATTTCATACAAATAATTGATCTCATCCTAATCTTAGTGTTGTTGAACATATTCCAAGAATCTAGGAGATACATGAAATAATTAATGTTTAGGATTTGCAATTAAATGGCATCCTATTTCCAACAGAGGTTAGGAGGTTGATGCAAGTACTTAGAGCTTTAGAGGGAGTCACATCATGGTGAGAATTTGTTGTAATGTATATTTCTCTGTGACAGAGAAGTATGAGGTGAAAGCCCTCCTTAGTGTATATTTCTCTATGATGGAGAAGTATGAGGTGAAAGCCCTTATTAGTGTGTATTTCTCTATGATGGAGAGGTATGAGGTGAAATCCCTTGTTAGTGTATATTTCTTTGTGACAAAGAAGTATGAGGTGAAAACCCTTGTTAGTGTATATTTCTCTATGATGGAGAAGTATGAGGTGAAAGCCCTTGTAGTGTATATTTCTCTGAGATGGAGAAATATGAGGTTTGAGCCCTTGTCTATCTCTGAGATGGAGATGTGGTTCTTTCCACACATGGTAGTAGCCATGGTGGATGTCATGTTGAGAGAATCCATGACAACATGTCATGTTGAGAGACTCTATGATGAGCCCTTTGTACTTGTGTTTTTCCACACATGGGAGTAGCCATGGTGGACATCATGTTGAGAGACAACATGAGGACATCAGGTTGAGAGACTCTATGATGATATCAAGTTCAGTGACTCCGTGATGAACTATTTTCCACAAATGGGTGTAGCCATTGTGGGTGTCATGTTGAGAGATTCCATGACATGGATATCTAGAAAGATATCTCCCTAGCTAAGACAGAATGTTGATGTTAGTGTAGTAGCAAGAGATTTCTTTCTCCTTCGAATTCAAATATTAAATATTAAATATTAAATGTTGAGGCGGCATGATAATTTATTTATTTCTTAAAGCCAACTTGATGAGAAGTCACATCATTTTTTGTAAGGGTGTCTCTTTTATGAAAGTAACCAAATCTTCATGAAAAGGCATCTTGGTGTCTATATATTGAAGGGTGACTCACATTCATTTGGCATCTAATTTAATTTTCAAGACAAGTTCGCATAATTTAGGGAGGAGTTCAACTTCATACAACAGATCTATACTTACATCAAGGAGATCAATATTCATTATTGCTTGTGTATTTCCATCTAGAGAGGTGCTATAATCATTGCATTAGTTTGGCCTAGTGTGTGGCGTAAATGTAAAGCAAATTGCTTCTCTTTTATTCAATATATAAGTGATATATTGTGGTTGGGTTTTTCTCCCTCAAGAAGGAGGGTTTTCCTAGGGTATATGCTATGTTCTATTGTTCATGTGTTGTATTTTTGCTTTCTATTAAATCTGATCCTAAAACTAATAGTGGTGATCCATATACCATTTTTTCTTGTACAATAGTTGCAACCCTTTGAAGTTTAAATTCACAAGTCTTAAATGCCATAGCTAAGATTCATTTTTGTATGAAGCTTTGAAATCTAACTCAACAAAATTTTGCAATCGTTGTGGCTCTAAGAATAGTTCACTTTGGATTCTAAGTGGAAACATCCTATTTTTTGTCATCTCAACTTTTGCAATCAGCCTATTGCTTGGTTTCTTGTCAAGAATCACGCATTCACCATTTTCAAAGTATATTCTATATATCATTTTTGCACTAATTTCCCAATGCTTATAAGATTTTATTGTAATCTAGGAACATAATATACATCAAAAATATGCTTCTCCTCACCTTGCTTAGTTTTTATGTTGATTGACCATTTTCCCATGATTGAAACTCGTTGATCATTTCCCAATTTTACTTCGTATTTTACCAAATCTTTCATTGTTGCAAACATCTCCTTACTCCCACTCATATGATTACTAAACCACTATCTAAGAACCATACTTCTTTAGAGCTCTATAGTGCTGCATTACATGTTATCAATATGGTGTTTTGTTCACCAGTGTTGGACTGGTTTTCATTTGTAAAATGTTCCTTTTGCTTATTCATTTCATATTGCATTTTTTGTTTATTGCAATAATGGCATTGGATGTTGGATTCATCATACCTTTCTCCATGATGATGGCTATGAGAATGGTTGCTCCCCCTTCCTCTTGTTGGTGTAGAATGAGCATATTGAGTTGATGTTGGTCTTCTGCTCTCAAATTGTGTATTTTATTTTCCTCCTCTTGGTGTAAAACATCCTCTACCTCTGCTATAATTTTATCTCCCTCTCGTTATGCCAAATGAAAGTTGGGTCTTGAATGCATTCTCCAATGATGATGTCCCTGATCAATTTAATCTTTGCTCATGTACTAAGAGTGATCCCATTAATTCATCTACTGATAGTTGAGTAAGATATTGTGCCTCCAGAATGGCTACTACAATTGGATCAAACTTTGTAGATAAGCTTCAAGTATTTTCTCTACAACTTTTTGATCTTCAATGGTGTCTCCATAGGATCTAATCTAATTTACTATTCAGATTGCATAAGTGAAGAATGAATCTATTGATTTTGAATCCTTCATTTACAAGTTTTTGAAATCCCTTCTAAGAATCTGTAATTTTACTATTTTCACCTTGTCTATGCCTTGGTAAGTTGTTTGCAAACTTTCCCATGCTTGTTTTGATCTTGTGGTAGCTAAAATTTTTGGAAAGATTGATTCCTCCATTGCTTGTTGAATGATAAACAATTCATTAGCATACTTTTTCTTGTTTTCTTTCAACAAATCTTTTTCAACTTGTGTAAGAGCCTGATAATCTTGTTGGTTTGCCAGTTCAGGGAACCCATTTTCAACCAAGTACCAAACATCCTGGGAACAAAATAGGGTTTTTATTTTTATGCTCCAATAGTCATAATTTTGTCCATTAAAGATTGGAGTTTGTGGTTGTGCTATGCTTCAGCTTGTTCCTGCCATGATTTTCAAATTAAAAATTGCCTCTACAATAAAAACCTTTTCCTATTTTCTTCCTTGATGGCTTCAACTTGAATTCCTCTTTCTTGACTTCAATATGATATGAGATCCAATCTCTGTGGTGGAAGCAACTACCAAATTCTATGATCTTCCTTTTAATAGCAATTCCTCCTTGTCTTGGCAAAGTACTTCACAGTCAACAAACTTTCTCTTACAACCTACCATTTTCTTGGCTTAGGTTAATGACTTCTAGATACAGATGCAAATCCTTTTTTTGGTTTCAAATTCCCTTTGGTTTTTTTTTTTCCTCCAATAAGTTAGATAGTGTCATTGACTGGCTCCAACAAATTCTTCACAACTAGCACAATCACTAACCTAGCTCTAATACCAATTGTTGGCCCATGGTTGTTGTTGCACCAAAAGATCGACTAGTGTGCTTATGAAGCAATTAGAGAAGTTGAGAAGAGATCCAATTGAGGTCCTTTCTATTAATTTGAATACAAAGTCATTTCAGTTTTGTTCTAACATTGTTGTAGCGCCAAAGGTGTATTTGTTTGTATATCATTCTTCAAGGATTTGTCTGTCTTAGTTTACATTTTTTTAAAGTAGTTGAATACTAATGAAACGTTTTATCTTATATATGTGATAGGCCAGGCCTGGAGTATTTCCATGTAGTGAAAACTTGGCAACCTTGTCACGCAGTCTCTCTTTTGAAGAGCTCTCATGATGGTCATTATAGATATGAGGATTGTTTTTAGTACTATAAACAATTTCAATATTCATAATTTTATGTTTATTGTTAGAAAATGAGTCACATCTAAAAAGATGGATTGAAAATAAAAAAGATGGTAAATAGAGTATTTCATATTTGAACTTTAACTAATCCATGACAAAATTAACACTTATTTCAAGAGTTTTTTTTTCCATAAACCTATAGAAATGGTGATCTTTATTCAGTAAAATTTGTACAGAGAACTTCTCTTCTCATAACTTAGCATTAAAATTTAAGTGGGAATGGAACTAAACCAATCAGTATTCACTCATAACTATAGTGTCATAGGATTTAAATTTTCAATTCATCTTGTACAACAGCATTAAAGTTCAAGCAGAAACATCAATGCCTCTCCGTAATTGAGCTCTCCTAACAACTCTACTTTTATTATGGATTATGTTTTCAACTAAATCTAGTTTCAATTCCAAATGCTAAATTATAAATTGCAGAACTGTATTATGGAAATAAGTTACTTTATATGGATTACTTTTGGTTAATAAATAAATCTTAATAATTGAGAGCATTTCATTTAGATTTATTTTAGAGTTTATAATTGATAAGTTTAAATCACATAATTTTTCAATAAATTTGACCTTAATAGAAGGAGATAGGTTTGATGAGGTGGATACTATATCCTTAAGGTCAATATAAGTGGAATTTGGTGAGATGATAGCTCTATGACTTCAATGATAGGAAAGTATTTGATTTTTGACTCCAATGCTTCAAAATTTTATAGTATTGCAAGGTATTCTAATGTGTTGGAATAGTAACCTCAATGGATTCATGTATGAATTTGAGACATTGGTCGAATGTGGATGGAATGGATTGCATCGTTTGTATCCATCAATGGCCAAAGGAGGATATTAGATGGAAGGTTAAAATAGAAAACATGTCAAAAGGTGTGATAACACATCCTTGAAGCTAGATGGGAAGACCAATGGTATAAGAAGTATCCCTTTCTAAATTATCATAGGAT
The DNA here is from genome assembly GCA_007258455.2 of Sequoia sempervirens. Classification (NCBI taxonomy): domain Eukaryota; kingdom Viridiplantae; phylum Streptophyta; class Pinopsida; order Cupressales; family Cupressaceae; genus Sequoia; species Sequoia sempervirens. The sequence goes on along the minus strand of VDFB02340519.1, from coordinate 152,483 downwards.
TTGATTGTGATTGTATGGGGCTTTAAATCCTATTTTTTATGTATCCCAAGAGTTTAACAATCAATAAGGTACATAGGTTTAGCCTAGTTTTGTTATCTAGTGTATAGGGTGAAAATAGAATCCCCCCAATGTGTGAACAAAGAGATGGATCACTTATTTTTCAAGGCCCTAAAAACCTCAAATTATGTAAAATATGTTGCTAATAACAGCTAGAAATGCAACTTAACTATTATAGTGACTACGAGGAATGTTTTTAGAGCATAAAAGGTTGTGTACCTATCCAAAAAGTTGTTTTTTAGCTATGGAGGATTCATTCGCCTTCAGTGACAAAAGGGTCCCTTTAGGGTTTTAGAAAACTATTTTTTAGGATCCTATACCTTGATGTCTACACTCTTGAAATCTTGATTATCAAGTTCTGGAAGCTTGTAGTTAATTTTGTAGAGCTCTTTTCGAGATCTCGCACTTTGAATGACAACTTTAGCAACTTTGCAACTTTGACAGCTTTGCTCCAAATCTTGCCCAACTTGATCTTCAACCTATAAATCTGCAATAACACACTCAAGGGAAAGAAAACTTGTTGATTTTTTAGTGAATGGGGCTTTTCCTCAATCAAACCCCTTGTAGGTAATTAAACCAAGTGATGAAATGAAGGAAATGAAGTATGAAAGTGCAATAATGTAAATGATATCACCTTGGGCGATGTCTTGTGATGCAAATTTGCAAACAATCATGCAGTGGCCATGAAGAATGTAGATATTGGATGTAGGATGATGCTTTTAGGTTGATCCTTAATGCAACATTCACTTCTTAGCTCAACAACGTGAATGAATTGAACCCTTGGCATAATGATATGGCCTTGAATTACTGCAATAAACCTTTGAAATGTGCCTTGAAATTTCGTATGAATGCTCTAGAATGCTTGATCACTTGAATTCTTGAATGCTTGAAAGTCTTAGGATGAAACTATTTGAATTAATCCCTTATTTATACTAAATTAGGAGATTAACCCCAAAATTCAAAGAATTAAGGCTGACACCAAATCTAGAAAGAAAAATAATTAAATTCCTACTATAATGAAATTCAAATTTTAGGGTCTCATTAAGGGAGGGCCCATTCATCACCAAAGGCGAATGGGTCCTGGATAAGTTTCCAGGACCAAGCTTCAAGGAACTAAAAGAAGGCCAAAAACCCATTCTAGATCAATTGAAAAAGGGAGTCTTGTTAAGGGAGGACCCATTCAATGCCATTAAGAGTGAATGGGTCTTGGCTCAACTTACCAAGACCAAATTTTTCCCAATGAAATATTTGATATTTAATTTATGATTGTCAAGAAATATCCTCGAGAGGTGTCAAAATTAAGGCTTAAATTTGAATCAAAATAGGGTTAATAACTCCAATTAACCATGTAAGTAATTAATACCGCCTATATAAATGTGATTCAAGTGTTTTAAAACACTTTAAAACACTTAAACAAAGTACACATTATGTACATTTTTATTGAAAAGGGGCCCATTAGGCTTAATTAAGCAAATAAGTACTAGAAAAGTGTGAAAGTGTGTTACAACACTTTACAACACCCTTGCAAAGGGAAAATTAAGGCAAGTTTTAGTTAAATAAAGGTCCTAGAGTAGTGTGAATGTGTACAAGACATTGCAACACCACTCAAAGACACCGTTAGCTCATTTTTAATGTCAATTATCAAGCAAGCAAGGAAAAGGAAACTTTTTCTGTTACTACATCTAGATAAGTTCCTATTTGTTTTTTATTTTGAAAAAAAAAAGGCTTCAATATGAAGTGGATGACTATGGAATGGGTCAAGAGATGCAATGTATATAGGAATCACTCAAATTTTGTTTGTAGTGGTGTCAATAGCTTGACCTACATAACGATGTAGAGGTGATACGGTGATCAAAATTAATGTGTGTGATGAGTGTCAAGAATCAAGAGGGTTCAACATCATTTAAATTGGTTTGAAGCTATCAATAATTTATCCAATATGTATTGGTAAATATACAATGTTTGAGAAGATCCGAAATAGAATTTTTTGCTAAATTATGCTTGAGTTGCTTTATAAAATCATATTTTTCAATGAAAGTACATAGAGGGTCTCCTAAGATGATGATTGTGCCTTGTTAAGTGGTCACAATACAATAGGGGTTCTAGTTATTATTTTATTTATGTATAATCGAGATTGCTTGATTTGGTTCACAATTAAATCATAGTCATGAGAGGATTTGAGTGAGAAGATATCATATGTATGGTTAGCTTGTCCTGATTTTGGTTTAGGAGTGGCTTGACACTAGTTATGCTTTGGAAAGGAGCTCTATTATATGCCTGTCTATATTAGGAAAATATGACATGGTGTACATTCAAATTTAATGTCACCTTAGTCTATCAAATATTAATGTTAATATTTAACTTTTATTGTATTTATTAGTTTTATGGCCTTTGACTTGGTGGTATTCAAAGTATCTATGGTTTTTATACCACATAGGTTTTGATTTATCATCATCATTCAAAACTTAGGAAATTGGAAGTTGATCATGTTAATTTATAAAAGTTCCATAAATAAATTCTCTAAGGGTTCATCCAAGCTTGAATATTTATGTTTTTTGTTTTTGTTTATAGTTGTCCCTACAGGAAACAAAATTTTATGTGTTTTAAACTATTCGTACATGTTTGATATTAACTATTTTTTTTTTTCACAAATATTATAGGCTTCTCATTTTGACTACTATTTTCTAATTATTGGTAAAAACAAACTGACTAACTCTTTGGAAATTAATGTGTTCTCAATTTGAATGCATTTTTTACTGATCTCATCAAAGGTGGATACATAATGTATTTGTAAATGAAAGGCCATTTTGACAAAAATATGTATGATTTTTTTCTCAAGTGTAGGCCATGGAAACCTACTAGCCAGGCTTCACCTTCATTGAAGGAAAATAAAAAATATCTCACCATATTTTTTTGCAACAAAAATATTAAGCATTGTTGACTTACACTCAATATTGCACAAAAATTGTTTTATTAAATATTGTATAGATACACAAGTGTTGTTAGAATATGTTAGTATGTAGTTGTATCTCAAACTTGAAAATTTGCACATATTTTTCATCCTTCTCGAATGAATTTTTTTGTAGAATATTTTCTCCACATAAATCATATATTGATATGCTTTGTTAATTTATTTTTTATTATTGGTTTATGCAATAACATAATTTAATAATCTTATGGCAATCCTTCTTTAAAGAAAAATTAGAACCATGTAAAATTTTAGAGTTTATTCTTCTACTAGTTTCACCTTTTTCGACATTTGGTATTAGATCTAAGGATTGTGCATAGATATGGAGTCTATTCTATTAAGCATTAAATTTTTTTCCTATAGTGGAAGATTTTATATTGTGTGTGTTTTCATATTTGAGGAAAGGATAATATACCATGGATTCTACTTCACATTTATATATTGAGTATTTTTTTAGTAATGCATATGAGATGTGGAAGTTGAATATGAAATATCTTCCAAAGAAAGAGATTAAAGAGTTTTCCTACTTCAAAAAGAAAAGAAGCCATTAGGCATGCTAATAAAGACTGGTTAAAACTAGAAAAGAAGGCATATAAAACCATGTAGTTGTCTTCAACATTATTTCCTCTTGAATGTGTCAAAGGAGACTACTCTATACAATTTTTGGAAGAGGATAGGTGATATCTATGAAACCAAAATTATTACTAACAGTTTATTTCTCAAAATATATACTCATTGAAAATAAAAGATGGTGATTCTACTATAAATCATTTGAATATTTTTAATTTGAAGTCAAATTTATTGTATAAATGTTAATTTGAATTAGGAAAATAAATTTACTTTATTACTTTTCTCTTTACATAATACTTGGAAAAATCTAATTAGTTCCATTGGTGGTAGTGGTATGGAGCTAAACAAGAAAAATATTGTTGCTCCATTTTTTTAGAGGAATTAAGAATAAAATCTCCATGAATGAAGGCTCAAAAGATGATTTAAATAAGGGGAATTTCCAAAGAAAAATGAGGACCTAAACAAGATAAGACTAAGGATGGACTTAAGTCTAAAGGAAATTATAAAACCTAAAGGAAGAGAAAAAAGATGTTGGAACTAAGGAAAAAGGGGATATTTGAAGGACTATATAGACAATAAAAAAGGCTTCATTTTTATCTTTGGAAAAGTCCTTTGTTGATAGTGAAAATTATGTTGCTTCTACCATATGACTCTTGACAAGGAGTAATTTTCTACATATACAACTTATGATAGGAGGTTTTACTTTGTTACAATTCACTACCAAGCATATTCTTTGTAAGGGAAAGATATAATTACGTTGAGAGGCATATTACAATGGCATCCACCAAAAACCAATATGTAAAGAAAAACTCTTCAGCTAGAAATTGGAGTTCAAATGACATGCAAATCCATATCCACTCTTAAATTTTATCTTATTATCTTTTGAAAAAAAAATGCAGTCACTATTGTTAAGAGATTTAAATAAAAAAATTTCCTATGTAAATGATTTTATAATTTTTTTAAATACATTTTTAAGTATCATTTTAGAAAATGAAATGATTTACATGCAAAAAGGGGGAAAAAAATAGAAAGATTGTTTTTATATCTAAATTTAAAATGAATATGAAATTGTATCTAATTCATTTGTATAGATAATCATTACAATTTTAAAATGATGGTCAATAGGTATTGGATAAATAAATTTTAAATTTAAAAGGAAAATTGATTAAAATTAGAATCTAGGAAATTGTAAAGAAACTCAACAATTTATTGGAGATTTGGATGAAATCATGCAAATCTGAGTTTTTTTTTTTAAATTCATCTTTAAAACTAGAACCAATTATTAAAAATGGTAAGACAATTTCAAATTGTTCCTTAATAATTAAAAAATAACTGCCAGACGTGGAGTTTACAAGGGAAACTTAAAAAACACTAAAATTTTAACTATCCAATAATGAATGAAAAATGGAAAGAAAAGGAGAGTTGTGTGATTAAAACATGGGAGATTTTCTTAGTTGAACACAAAAAATAATTCCTTCTCAAAGGAAAGTTGGCCGCTGAAATTGAGAAAAAGAAACATTTTGGTGAGGAGGGAGCTCTGGGCAGGAGATCTAGGAGGAAGTGAAAGACGACAGATTGGGAAGAGTTTCCAGAAGGGACACGTAGCTAAGGTTTGTGTAGGAAATCTCACACTTAGAGGGAATCCAGCTCTGAAGATGCCAACAACCAATAAGTGCATTTTCTCCATGTTGTTGGGTATAAAGTAATTTCATTTGGAAAGATTGTGTAAAATTATTGATCTTATATGTGAATTTTGAATAAAGAAAATAAAACTTTAATCCTCTGGCATGCAACCATGAATATTGATGCCCCATATTTTAAATCATTTCTCCTTATTTCTATCAACAAACTTGACTACCCTTTAGAACCATAGTGCAGTTCATGACCTATGCTATTTGAAATTTAAATTAATATGGGTTTCATTTAATATATTGCTTCCATTGAATATATGTTGTTTCCTTGTAAAGTTGATCGAGCAGGTGTGGCCGCTGCCACTACATTAGCAATTTAGAGTTAATTTTTTCCAATTAAAAATGCATCCTTCTACCAATCATGGGTTTCCGATCAAGAGGATTAAAATGTGGGTTTTTACAATTGATATTTTCATAAAAAAATTCTACAATTTATTTTCTCTGCCTTTACAAACATGGGTTCAAAACCTGTTAGAGGTTTTTTTTTTTTTCTGGGTTTGGTATGTACGTTTAGATTTACTTGTTTTAGTTTATGTTTTTAGTTTTAATTTTAAAATATTTTAATGTTGTTTGTATACTACGATAGTTTCCTTAATTTAGCTTTCTTTTAAAGCTTTGTTTACCTTGCATCATAAAAACATTCTTTGTTTATTAAGTTTTTTTTTGGATTCTAGCTTTGATGTGTTGCTTTGAAACTCTTTATATAGAGTCATATTGTAGCTAATTATACATAGTTTTGAATATACATAAATTTATTTTCAACATTGCAGTTTTTCAGTTTTAGTAGTTGAATAATATTGCAGTGTTAATCTTTTTTAGTTTGTTGTTCAGTTTTCCAATCTTTGTTAAAATAAAAAGAATGTGTGATTTCTTCAACAAACATTTTAGATTCTTCTTCACTAAGGCATTCTTCAATCAACTTCATCCTTGATTTAGAAGACATAGATAAGGTAATTTGTTGGGTGCTAAAGACTTTGCAAGAATATGCATTGAAAAGATTAGGAGGCTACACAATAATGGATTCGATAAAGAATTATTCATGTTTAGTTGGAAAGAGTTGTAAGTAAATATAATTATTGTACATCTCATTCTTTTTTTCTTTTAAACAAAAAATTACAATATTGATTGAATCTTTGTTGTACAGGTGATGTCAGTAATACTACTAATACGTATGAATGTCATAACGATGTTGTAGAAAACACTAGATTTTATTTTTCTCTATTAAATACTCTTCATAATATTGGTAACTTGTAATTTGATGAGATGCTTAGACAAGGTTTTATGGATTATTTTCTCTTTGATGTGTGATGCTAAGCAAAGAGAGTTCGTGATAAGCTTGACCAAGCCTATGATGAAGATGATGAGGATGGAGTAGAATGTTGACATAAACATCCTCAACTCACTGCACAATCAAAAGCCTATGATGAAGATGGTGAGAATGAAGTAGAACATTGACATAAACATCCTCATCTCATTGCACAAGCATACATAGCTCATCTGAAAACCTCATTTCATCTTAAATAAGATGTGCATGTCGAGAAGGATAACTCTTAGTGTATTTTATATATATTAATATTTAGTATATGTATGCTAGTTGTATTTAAGTGATAGAAAAGGTTAAATCCATTGATCTTGTTTTTCATATTTCAATATTTGCAAGAAACACACTTTTTGTAACCAAGTTAAATGGTTTTGGAGTGCATGTAGAATTTGGAAAATATGGTTACAAGTTGGTAAGAGGGAACTTGGTGATTTCTAGAGGATATCAAATTGGGACAATATTTAGGTGGAATTCATCCACTTTTTAAATTTTTCCAATGTAACTAGAACTAGAAGCTTATGCATATTGTGAACTAGAAGTAGGTTTGGGAAATTTTAGAAATATTTTTTTAATAATATAAAAAATAGAAAAAAATGAAGAAATTACTATGGAAATATAAGATAAAGAAGAAAATAAGTGAATATCATGAGTAGATTGGGAAGATATTGACCCCATGTGAGACCCCTAGAGGGAGATCTTTCCCAATGGGAAGAGAGGAATAATTTGGCTTTGAAATGACCTCTTGACGATCCTAAGGAGAAGTCAATTAATTTTGGGTTCCATAAGAGATAACATAATGATGGGAATCTACCCCAATCCAACATGAGGGCCTTCCCCTTGTTTCCTGATTGTTCACTTCATGAGATTGCATATTTTGACATTGGTGGGTAAAGTGATTAGTTGAAAAATATTTCCAACATCTAAAAGCAATTTTTTCATAGTCTACTAGTTGTCTCCAACATTTGTTACCCACTTTCAGATAGATCTCAACAAGAAGCCCAATGGATAGATCCATTTATACACATATGCATACATAAGTAGAGCTCCTATAGTTGTTTCATTGGAAGTGCAATGACACTTACCTAGACCATTTCCTATGGCACACAAACAGTCTAATTCCCAAAACTGTAAGGGAAGGTACATGGTACTCTTACCCAAAGGAATGCAAAGATGTGAAGGTCTTGATTCATGGATTGAAGGAAGAAAACCAAGGATTCATGCAGATGAATTCTTCCTAAAACATCCAAGGACTAGCTTTAAACACCAAATCCATATCATTAGTGGAGTCAAATTCCAAGATAAAAGACCTTGAGCACAAAGATAGTTATAAATTTCCTCTTTCATGTGCTCCATCCAATTTACTATGATCCAAGAATGTAATTCGCTTAGGATAGGCCATGATTTCATCAACCTAGAGATGAGAGCATGGTTCTATAGATAGTCATCTCTATCACAAGGAAAATTGTCTAGGCTAACCTAAAAAATGTGCTTTGTGAGCTGAATAGGTAGATGGAAAACCTTGTTATTCCCATCTAGAGGGTTAACACCATTTATAAAGATTTGCAGAGAGAAATTTTGGGGGTAGAGTGTCCCAAGGCTAAATAGTCCCTAAAATTACACCCATTATCCTTATCCAACGCCACGTAGCCTTTGGTTTCCCATGAATCATGCCTTTGTTGTAGGTGAGGAGACAATTGTGGTGGTTTTTGAAGACTTTCCCCATCACCCCAAGCACTAAAATTTCTATATTGTCATCAATCCTTGGAAAAAATTGATAGCTAAGGTTTAGGTAGTATATAGGGGACACCACTAAGTGTGCACTAACCCTAGCACCCATTCATAGAGCGGCCTTGAATTCCAAACATGGTGAATGCAATCTTAGATCCTCATGCCCAGCCATGCAAATTCCTAAGTTACCACTTTTTGAGGAGTCTTCACCTTAGTCATGAGGGTTACCATTAGTAGTAGGGGTAGCTTTCGTAGTTTCTTGAGCAAAGCGTACCATTTTCAAAATTCCAAATATAAATACTAGTATATTTGGTAAGGGATTTTTTGAATAAATAAAAATAATTATTTTTTTTACTAAATTAAAACAATAGAAATACTTAATCAAGGGGAAAATAATGGTATATAGATCAAATATAATTTATTTTATATACACAAAAAAACCTTTTGATTATGTATTTTTATTTTTATGCTAGATTTATAATATTCTCAGGGAGCATATATCTAAATTAGGGCCTCAGGAAAATTCATTAGGCCAACAAATTCACATCCACCAATTTATTGCCAACAATTCATCACCGTGAAAAATTCATCTCGTTGAAAATTCACCGCCATGAATTGCTGGTGAATTATTGGCGGTGAATTTCCATGAGATTAATTTGTCATGGTGATGAATTGTTGGCAATGAATTGTTGGAGGTGAAGTTTTTGGTGGTGAATTTTCCAAGAGCCCTAATTAGACGTTATCATTTGGTTAAATTATCACAAGTAAATGATCTAATCCATCAAAATTATCTTTCCTATTGTAAACATAACATGAGACTATGGGTAATGTGTAAGAGACCAAGTGTCTCTCAACCCTGACTAATGTTCTGAAAACAATAGTTTCCTTTGTGTTTGTTGGTTTTTGAAGGGTTTTGACTTTTATCGTGTGATTTGTGCAATATATTGAAATGATGTGATTATGCATTAAAAGATTTTAAAATGCATAGAATAATAAAGAATAAAAATACTTGAGAAAATTGACTTCTAAACTGATTGCAATAATTTTATTGGCTTTCTGAATGTTTACAACACTGGAATGATAACATGCAATCAAAAGGCAACACTAATTAATTCAAAAACCTAGTTTATTTGCAGCCATGAAATAAATTGATGAAAAGCTCTAATTGCCTATGAAACAATGATCTCCAGCCAAGTATGGACGCCAAATGCCTCCAAACTAATATGCGCCCCCAATGGAAACAGAGATGACCAAAAAAGAAAGGTGACTAAGCTTCCAAGTTCATACACCCAAATGATGAAGGGTATAGCCTGAGCTGAAATAAATAAAGTCGTATGGCTAAAAGGAAGATGCCTATGATTTGATGAATGAAGCTAAAAATTGAACTCCCTTCAATTCAATACTTTCTCCTTCAAAACTTTACTGAATCTTTCTATGTAAGCATGAATATGACTTCTGGATGAAGCCACTCTGTTGACAAGCTTCAACTGATCTTTCACAGCCTCAGTATGCCTGATTTTGAAGAGGGAACATTCTCCAAAATCTAATTTATAGAAACCCTAGTTTCTTAAATTCCAATTTTCTCAAAGAAATGAAGACAAATTTTAAAATAATCAATCATAATGAGTTTCATTTTCCTTTGAAATATTAAATAAGCCTCTCAAGAGGCTCGACCCCCAAAAAGCAACTTAAAATGCATTTAATAATATTAAATTTTCCCTTTTCAATACTTAGGCTCATTAATCAATAAATGGTGTCCCCCTTTATTGAGTAATAAATACTCATTAAATAATCATTTTGTATAAAGTCATTAAAATACTTTATAATAAGCCATTTAAATAATTAACAACTTTAATATTTCACTTAAAGTGACTTTATAATATAAAGTCATAATAATAATCTTTTAATTATTATTAAATACTCCATTATTCCTCGTTTGCTCAACAAACTATCAAACTGGGTCGAAACTGAGAAGACTAGCTGAGCCAGGTGCCCCTACCAAAAATAGTAAACCCTATCAGCCTGACTTACTATAAATAGTAAGTGCCTGAATATCACTCTGGAAGCCTCTGCAAAGGCCCAAACCTGAATCAACTAGAGGAGTAATGTCCTGAAACTCTGGATAACTGCCAAGGAAGACCCTCTCATCACATTTGTCAACCTACGAGGGTCAAAATAATAGGCTCACTCCTCAACAAAAAAAGTCATCTAAAACGGGGACATTATAGTCCGCCATCCCTGAAATTGCTTGTCCCCAAGAAATCTCTGCAAATAAAAATGCACCACACCACCTAGATCCCAAGGGTAGTGTTGGTTAATGTCCCTAATAGCCACAACTATCTCCAGTAACTCCCAGAACTGACCAACTAGAATGGAATGCCATCCCTTGTCAACCCCAGTGTTGGCTGTCATAGGATTGAGAAACTCAAGAGGAAGCAAGTCAATCTGCAAGCAACACTTGCTCCCTAAAACTACACGAGATATATTGTCATCCAACATATCTAGCACGTGCATACCAGAACTGTGCATTTGAAACAAATCATGTATGTGTGGATCAAACATGAAACCATATACACTCTGCACTGTGTACTCACTATGAAACTCCTCCGAAAGTTGAGTTTGAAATCCTAGTGCACAAGTAGGATCCCAAACACTATCATCACTCTTCCCACTAACGAGAGAGATAGAGCATAGGCTCCCATCTGTGATCCCCCTCAACACATATTTCTTGCCCTATACCTCAAATCTCATCTCCATTTTAGGCAAGTTGAGGGTGAACACACTAATGTCCTGAAGCCATCTCATACCCAACACTAAATCCATCCCACCAAGGTTGACCACATAAAAGTATGCTTGCAACTCATAATCATTTAGCATGAGGGTGAGATTACAAATTAGTCGAGTGCAAGTGAGGGTATATCCATCTGCCGCATAAACTCTGAATCCTATGAAGTCCTCTAACTAGAGTCTGCATCTGCTGACGAAGCTCTCATCAATAAAATTGTGTGTGTCTCTGGTGTCAAGCATAGCAATACATCACTGTCCATCCACTAATCCCTTGAACTTGAATGAATCATCACGTACACTAGCAGATAATACCAATGGGGACAAGTTGGCATTAGGCCCAAAATACATAGAGGCATTCCCGACCTCTGCATGTTCTGAAACAACCTACTGGTCTGAATCCTCAAACTCAACATCTTCATAGTAAATCCACATGGTGCAATTGGCTCTACCCTTTGATCTCAAAGGACAATCATGCTCCTTGCTATAAGGTTCTCTGCACCAATAACAAATTTGTTTCCTCCTCAATTCATCACAAGTTGCATCATCAATTCTTGTTGTTGTTTTCTTCTTTGGTTTTGCAACTAGTGTATGACTCTCCTCAATAGGCAAGGTGTTTGTTTTAGGCTAAAATTGTTTCTTTGGAGCAGAAAGCTCCATACTCCTTGTCTTCCACATGGCCTCTTGAAGAGTAGGGGGATTAAATGCCTTGACCCAACCTCTCATAGGCTCATATAATCCCTTGGTGAAGAGAATGACAAGTCTCCTCTCTAAAATACCTATCACCATGACTGCAACCCTCTAGAATTCACTGATGTAAGAATCTAAACTGCCTATCTATCTGAGCTGAGCTAGCTCTCTAAACTAAATTTTTGGATCATTTTTGTCAAAATTCTCTATGAGCCTACTAGTGAACTCCTGGTAGGTGGTAACTATGTGATGACCAAGTGTGTACATGTCGTGATGCCACCAATCATGTGCCAACCCATCAAGATGCAGTGTAGCAAACTTAATGGCCTCGTCCTCCTACATAGGTCTCAATGATAGGTAATTGTCTAACTTTTGTACCCAAAACCTCATTGAACTCTTATCAGAGCCATCAAAGTAAGGAAAGATAATCTTGCTGACTGCATGTTGAAGATCCCTATTCACTTGTGGCTGTGGCTATTGACGCTGAGGAGCTCTGCGGTTGAATCTGCCTCCCCCTTTAGGTTTATGCACATCCATGAACTCATGAAAAGACAAAGACTTCCTGATCTCATGTGCCAATGTCGAGTACTCTCCAAAGAATCTAGTCACATCTGCCACCGACATGCCATGATGTGGATGAAACTCAGGCTAGTGACCCTACTACTCTTCCTTCGGTGTCGAAGGTGCCTCTTTGGATATAAATGTAGGTTGTCCAGGCCTACGCTCATGAAAGATAGGTGACGACTGCCACTATGTTGACACCAATGGTTGGTCTATGCCTACAGTCTCGCTCGTCTACCCTATCTGAATATAGTGTTGCTGAGGTGGAGAACACTGCCTCATCGTTCCCATCAACTGGGACATCATGTCCATCATATTATCATGCCTGCTTCTGAACTCCTTATCAGTAATATCACCTTCGGCATGCTCTTTCCTTGGATCCCTATTTACCTTTGAGGAAATCTCATGATCTGCCATCAGTGTAGTGACACTGTTCTCACTGCTATTGGAACTAGATCTGTGAATACCCAGAACCCCTCATACTGTCTCACCTTTAGGAATAGGTGGACCTGTCCAATCCTCAATTTTTCCTATTCCTCTACCCTTACTGTAGAAAATAATATCTCTACTCATGAAAAAGCATCGAAAAAGCACACATATGACTAAAAAAGCAACTGAAAAAGCACAGGTTGGTAGGAAAAATGTGCTCTGATACCATTGTAAGAGACCAGTTGTCTCTCAACCCCAACTAATGTTCTGAAAATAATAGTTTCCTTTGTGTTTGCTGGTTTTTGAAGTGTTTTGACTTTTATCTTGTGATTTGTGCAATATATTGAAATGATGCGATTTTGCATTAAAAGATTTTAAAATGCATAGAATAATAAAGAATACAAATACTTGAGAAAATTGACTTCTAAACTGATTGCAATGATTTTATTGGCTTTCTAAATATTTACAACACTGGAATGATAACATGCAATCAAAAGGCAACACTAATTAATTCAAAAACCTGGTTTATTTGTAGCCATGAAATAAATTGATGAAAAGCTTTAACTGCCTGTGAAACAATGATCTCTAGCCAAGTATGGACACCAAATTCCTCTAGACTAATATGTGCCCCCAATGGAAATAGAGATGACCAAAAAAGCAAGGCGACTAAGCTTCCAAGTTCACACGCCCAAATGATGAAGGGTACGGCCTGCACTAAAACAAATAAAGTCGTACAACTGAAAGGAAGATGCATGTGATTTGATGAATGAAGCTAAAAATTGAACTCCCTTCAATTCAATACTTTCTCCTTCAAACCCTTACTAAATCTTTCTTTGTAAGCACGACTATGACTTCTGGATGAAGCCACTCTATTGACAAGCTTCAGCTGATCTTTTATAGCCTCAGTATGCCTGATTCTGAAGAGGGAATGTTCTCCAAAATCTAATTTGCAGAAACCCTAGTTTCTCAAATTCCAATTTTCTCATAGAGATGAAGAAAAATTAAAATAATCAATCATAATGAGTTTCATTTGCCTTTGAAATATTAAATAAGCCTCTCAAGAGGCTCGACCCCCAAAAAGCAACTTAAAATGCATTTAATAATATTAAATTTTCCCTTTTCAATACTTAGGCTCATTAATCAATAAATGGTGTCCCCCTTTATTGAGTAATAAATACTCATTAAATAATCATTTTGTATAAAGTCATTAAAATACTTTATAATAAGCCATTTAAATAATTAACAACTTTAATATTTCACTTAAAGTGACTTTACAATATAAAGTCATAATAATAATCTTTTAATTATTATTAAATACTTCATTATTCCTCGTTTGCTCAACAAACTATCAAACTTGGTTGAAACTAAGAAGACTAGCTAAGCCAGGTGCCCTACCAAAAATAGTAACCCCTGTTGGCCTGACTTACTATAAATAGTAAGTGCCTGAATATCACTCTAGAAGCCTCTGCAAAGGCCCAAACCTGAATCAACTGGAGGAGTAACGTCCTGAAACTCTGGATAACTGCCAAGGAAGACCCTCTCATCACATTTGTTAGCCTACGAGGGTCAAAATAATAGGCTCACTCCTCAACAAACAAATTCAGCTAAAATGGGGACATTACATAATGGAGCCTTATTATCTTTCTAATTTAGATGTCCTACCCATTGACCTCATGTACCACACAAATGTATACAAAAAAATAAAAAAATTCTTACCTAGTTGACCTTCACACCTCTTCGACATACCCATTGCACACTAAAGTGTGATTGCTAGTTTATATTTTTTCAATATTATACATTACTAAGATCTACAAAACATGGTTGTGGAAAGTTAAAAAATTAGGGTATACATATCAATTAGTATTTCTCCAAGTTTCAAGGTTAGGGGTGTACTCATACAAATTTGGGAGATGGTAAAAGTTATATGTTTTGAGGATAGCAAGGAGTGACTTTTAAAATAGTAAATAATATTAATATTTTCATTTTAAATTAAAATACTCGAAATAACATATACAAATAAAAAAACAAAATTTCTAAAAAATAAGTACAATATTAATTCATTGATTACATAATCTATTTTATAAATTAATAATCATAAACATGATATGAAACATGATTATTGTATTGACAACAATCTCAATATAATGAACATAACAATGTACCTAATGACATTTTCAAAAGGATTTATAGCCCTAATCCTTGGTTTTCTAAAGCCTCGTCTAATTAGACAATGGTTAAAATAAATGTTGTCTACATTTACTCATCAAGTGTCTTTGAAGTTCTTCATTGATGGTTCAACAACTTAGATCACTATTCCAGCATTAAGAAAATTAATTTTATAGAATGTGATTGTGTTATACTCCTCATTATATGTTATCATAAAACCATGTGTACCCATGCTCTAAATATACTCTAACTATTTAATCACACGATTATTATTATTATTATTATTATTATTATTATTATTATTATTATTATTATTATTGATAGAGCAATTAACTCTCAGTTACACTATTGTCTCCAACTTATAGTTACATCTTAGCAACTCATGCAACTGTTGTTACCAATGTTCAACTTGGAATCACATTTGTCGTTACTTGCCTTAGTTTAAGCTAACTAATCGAAACTCTCAATTGTTCCCTGAATTTCCTCCTAGAATTCTTCTCCTACGAAACTTTATATTTGTGAATCTATGCTTTGATAGATAAACAATATCGATATAGAATTCGGTTTTTGTAAATCTGTTCACTGTGCTTGATCTTTTATCTTCCTAGATCTTAATTTCTACAATTATTAGTAATATAAAGCTTTAATTTCATAGAGTTTACTTGTGCTCTATCATTAAATTAAATTAAATTAGATTTTCCATTATTTAAGAATTACTTTGAAATAACACATTGTTATATTAAGATACATGTTCACCAAACATTTTGGTAACATTTTGATATAATATGCTCACTTAGAAATTTGCCTACATAGAATCTTCTATACGAAACACGAC
Source organism: Sequoia sempervirens (assembly GCA_007258455.2). Taxonomy (NCBI): domain Eukaryota; kingdom Viridiplantae; phylum Streptophyta; class Pinopsida; order Cupressales; family Cupressaceae; genus Sequoia; species Sequoia sempervirens. Next base: position 136,683 of record VDFB02340519.1, on the reverse strand, counting down.
ACCGTGGCAGAGACACATGTCGCCCGCCACTCTCCACCTCATAAACCGAGGCTCCCGATGTGACTCACACGTCACCTCTAAAATCATCCACGAGCCGCTTCCACAACCGTCCACGTCGTTGCTAATTCCAGATTTCCGTTTATTAACAGAAGGCGCGTAATTAAGTTTTCGATGAGGCCAGAATTCATCATACACTCTGTCAAATCTCCAACCGTTTTGAATGTACTCTGTGACGGGAAGCGAAAGCGCGTCGGGGACGTCATAACCGTCGTCCGCTTTCTTTCGATCTGCAATTTCCTTAAAATTTTGAGAGCAATCGAAAACATAATTACGAAGGGCCGTCTCGTCTCTAAGGTCGGGAATGGGGATGCCACGGTCGAGTTGTTGTTCGATGAGCCATCTGCAGCCGTGGAAGCGAATAAATCGGCGACCGTAGCTCTTTTTCCGGGGTTGCCCAGGATGTTTGCTTTCCCAGTCCGCTGTGGCATAGTCGTCGTAGATCATGCCCAGCACAGTTCCTGCCACTTCAGCTTCGATATCTGTCTGCCAGTTACGTTTCACCTCCAACAGTCCGCGTGCTTCCACGTACTCCTTATCTTTATTAGAATTTCTGCTTTTCCATTTCTCAGCGAATTGTTCGTCGGTGAAAGCGGGCAGGCCATGGCGGAGGCGGATGTTGTCCCATTTCTCTCTGGTTTTCACTTTCACAAGCGGCGGCGGCATGCGAATCTCAACCTGCCATTTTGTGAATTTTTTGTGGTTGATTATTCTGCGGCGAACGAACGGCACGTGTTTTCGCGAACGGGACTGTGCTGATTCCCATGCAACCTTGTCGGTATCAGGTGGCAGATTTTTGTATGCCAGAGCTAATTCTTCTACGTCTGGGTTCTCTCCACCAATTTCCTTGGACGGGCCCGCTTCAGCATTTACTATGGCGAGGCAGGGACCCTCTTTTTCACTTTCAGCATGTTGAAGATTATAGAGATCTTGGAAAAGGCTCTCTTCCCCCTCTAATTCTTCCAGAGTCTCGTACACGCCCTTCAGACTGTGATGAGAGTCACTTGCGGAATTTTCATCGTCATCCATGGTAGAAGATAGTAAGTTGAATTTGATTTTGGGTTGGCGTGATAGGCGAAATATGTGTATTGTTACGAGAAGACGCGTTCGTCTTGGCAACGGCCACACGACCTTGTCTAGATTAATCACCCATCACCTTAACACACGTTATTATAATCTTATTGAGAAATTCAACTGGTTATTAAAGTCAAACCTGTGATAGAAAAATGCCATTAAAAGAATGATTCAAAGAATGAACTGTCTGAAGTTGAAGTTTGATATGTGTACAGTCTAGAGGTCTCTCATATTACTAGTCAATTGGTTTTATCGGGTGACTGTTCAGGCATATCTCTTAACAATGAAGGCTTTAGTATGTATATATAGAGACCCTACGTCTTCAAAATCTGAACTGTGATAGGTTAAAGATCGAATCCGATTCCCTTCACCTCTTAATATCAATTCAAAGCAATGGAAACATATTACAATGGATTCTGTAATGGCCCTGATCTTTATAGTAGGATTGATTCTTCAATGTTAACTAGCGAGGATGTTTCCCATAACTTAGCATTAAAATTTAAGTGGGAATGGAACTAAACCAATCAGTCTTCTCTCATAACTACAGTGCCGTAGGATTTAACTTTTCAATCAATCGTGTACAACAGCATTAAAGTTCTGGCAGAAACGTCAATGCCTCTCCGTAATTGGGCTCTCCTAATGACTCTACTTTGGTTATGGATTACGTTTTTCAACTAAATTTAGTTTTGATTCCGAAAGTTAATATTATAAATTGCAGAACTGTATTAAGGAAATTAATTACTTTATATGAATTAATTTTCGTTAATAAATAAATGTAAGTAATTGAGAGCATTTCATTTAGATTAATTTAAGAGTTATATAATTGATAAGTTTAAATACTAGCAGTCGAATGTACAGGCATTCAACAATCAGCCGATAAGGGTCTACCACAAATCGGTAATGAGTGGGGAGCAAGGAAGGAAGTTGTTAAGATTTGCAAGTATTAGAGAAAATAAGAAAAAGAAAAGCATGTTAATAATTGAATAAGGAATAAGAGGAGGTGAACGACCAAAAGATTTTTTGAATCTGAAGCAATTAATCATGAATATTTTTAATTACAATAATTATTTTAAAGTGATTTTTATTAATTACATTTGGTAAATTAAATATAATTTAAATTTTCAAATAATTAGTTTTCGTAGTAAAAACAAGTTCTCTCCAAAATTTAAAACATGATATAATTTTATGTGTATTTTAGTTTAATAGTTGGCAGGCGTAGATGCACATATATATTTAACATTAAAAATTTCTATAGGTTAATCAATCAATTGACTTAATTATTATTTAATTTTCTTAAGATAAGGCAATGCATTTGAAGACTAAGAACAATTTGTATAAAAGAGGAAATTTATGTTTGATATGCTTTTCTACATTAATCAGTAAATCGATTGATTATTATTTAATTATTTTTAAATAATGTAGTCCACAGGGGATTAAGAACTATTTACATAGTGGGAGAAATTGATCTATGGATTTATACATCAATATTGCTTAGTTTGAAATTGATTATGAAAATAATCTTAGAAGAATTATTTTTCAATAAAAAATTTCTTAATAAATTAGTTTTGGAAAATTAAATAGAATTTAAATTTTTAAATAATTAGTTTTATTACTAATAATCTTTTTTCTCAAAAATGTAAGCTATCATATAATTTTGTATTTATTATACTGTAATAGTTGTTAGGTCTAGATGCACATCTATATTTGATATTTTTGTCTAATTGATGAATCAATTGATTGATTATGATTTAATTATCGTAAGTTAGATATGAATACTAATACATGGAAAACTTGAAGTTATGGATTAAATAACATAAACACTAGAGTTTCTCATTTCACAAGGTAGCCAAAATAATTGACATTGTTATATTAGAACAATGAATATGTTGAACGGACATATCAGCAAACACCTACCATTTTGTGTGGCATACTTTGATTAAGTTGTATCGTTGAAAGAGCCATTGTGGTGTGGGTTTGACACTAGACCACTATAAAAATTGTCATCCTCGACTCTATTTTTTAGCAAGCTAGAGGGTTGTAAAACTATTGTGGCTTGCAATCTGTAAGTCATTTTCGATGGGTATTTTTCCGAAACTAGTAATTTATTGTTCATGTGTTTTGTTGTTTGTTTATTGTTTCTTTTTTCTTTATAAATCACATTTTCTCAATTGAATACAATTGAAATTTGTAAAGTATTAGTTTTCTTAAATAATATTAGGAAAATGATTTTTTTTTTTTTAAATTCTTTATAAATCACATTTTCTCAATTGAATACAATAGAAATTTGTAATGTAGTATTTTTCTTAATAATTATAATCTTTGTCCAAAATTTAAGGTATTACATATTTTGTGTTAATAAAGTGTATATTTGATGTTTTTGTATAGGTAAACCAATTGTTTAATTCATTAAAATGGGAAGATGTTTTTTTGTGTTCGAGAATAGGATTTACCAGTTACAAAGTGGCTACCAAATTTTACATTATGTGTTATCTTCCTAAGATCAAATTAACAAGTATGCTTTTGAAAAAGTGATTCAATTAGTGTAGTTATGTCTTTTGGAAAAGTGATTCCATTAGTTCAGTTATTATGGTCATCAAAAGTGGCTTTTGAAAAAAGTGAAGATGTTATAAGTAGTATCAACTCCATAATTCTAGGATTTGAATGACATGCATACTTTTTCAAGGTATTTTAATTGAATTCGAAGCTATGCATTGTTTGTAGGGAACATTAAAAAGATGTCACCAAATTTATACAACAATTATTCTAGACATATATATATGTAAGAATAAGTGTATGGTGTTAAATGTAGAACTACAAAAGCCATGCTTGTTTGTCTTCCTACCATAATGGCATAATGAGGGTGCATGGACTATATCGAGAGCCCTAAGCAAGAGAAGAAGTAAATGTGCATAGGAGACACCATGGAAATTCAACATACATTATTATTTTAATTGAATTACAAGGAAGGCCTTGTTTTGAGCAAATATGGAAAACACAATAGTAAATCTATACAAGAATTTGTGCATATACATATGGGTATGTGCAAGATCATCATGGAAAAAATAGGCCCTTAAGTGGCAAAAAATTCAGAAAAATCAAAGTTAGGCAACTTGACGTAAAAATTTGAATAATTTATCTATATTATTTCAAAAATATGTAAGAATATAATCTATAGTAAATTGAATCTAGTTTCTAAACTACTAGGTTTTTTTAAAAAAATAAAAAATTTATTTGGTGAAAATTTAAAATTTCAATGCAGTAGTACTTAAATTTTAGGGAAAAAATAAGAAGTAGGTATCTGTCTGACCACCCTAACCACAATAAAATGATAATATTTTTTATAAGATTTTAGATATAAGTAGAGGACTCATGCCCCAATGTGATGCATATTTTTTTGTAATTTATTTCCAAGTAAATAATTAATTATGAATTTTTTATTACAATTTTTTAAAAAATCTAAAAACTCGTATGTCTAACCACCTTAACTTGGTCAAAACTTCATGAAATTTATTTTTTCTTTTTTTAATCCTATATTATGCAAAGCATAGAATGTGACACATGTTTTGGATTCAAAAAATGTGATATCGTTTGAAAGCTATAGATATTTTTCAATCAGCCTATCAATCAAGACTTTAGTTGTAATTTGAATAGAAAATGAATAATAATTACTTATTAAATTCTAATTAAAGCATAATTTATATCAGTGGAAAACTAAAAATCTCCATTAAAAACCCTTTTCATTTCATCAATTTTGGGTAAAAAATAGTCATCAGCCACATAGCCATCATATTGCCACTTTTTGGCCCATCATGATCCTACACATACCCATATATGTATGTAAGGAAAAAATGAATGATATGAAATGGGAAATCAGAGTAGAACATGATGATTTTAACAATGGTTTGTTGTTTAAGCAACATTGCACTCGCTATTTGTAGAATGCATCTTAATCAATATAAAATCTTGCAACCTACTATCAATAGGAATAATAAGCACTGAAAAAAAGGCATGAAAAATTAATAATGTGTTATTAAACCAACACCACAATGGCTCTCTCAACAATGCAACTTAATCAATATACTTTCTCACACATTTTGTAGTGCATCAGTGTTAAACTCCTTCAACCTAGTATCAAAAGCAACAATGAACAGAGAACCAAAGACATGAACAATAAATTAATCAAATAATGATTTATAATGATTTATTTCACTTCCAAAAAGATGTTGTCCTCAACCCATTGGAATTAAAAAGGAAGCATTATAAGTAACTAAGTATATGTGTAGAACGATTAAAGAGAATGGCAAAGTAAAAATAATTAATGGTATTTATGGTTGGTTGATTGAATCTATTTACTGGCATGCTAGCATTATATAGTTGGGAGAGGCAAACTTTTTTTATGGAGCACCCATGTTGAATCAAATGTATATGTAGCATTGAATTGAAAGAATTGCCAAGTGGAAAATCTGACTTGTACACACTAGAGCACTTTTGGCCTATAGGGTATGTAGTCTAAAATATTATAAAACCCATGGAAAATTCCATAACTTATAATTTCATGACGAACGTCATGAATTTTAATAACATGGAAAATGCCACATATTTTATAACATTTCCATGCACACCTTACATGGAAAGATCACTACTTTTGGTTCTTCATATCCACCATTTTAAATGAAATATGTTCTATGCAAATATCTATCCAATGAAGAGCATATCCAATGATTATAACTATGCAAATTTCCACCTACAAAACGAAGATGGTCATTAGCAAAGAATATTTTCATGTTTTTGAATCACATAGCATGTCATTGAGTACACTTAATTGCCTATGTGGAAATTTATATTCTTGGTAGAATCACATTTCATTGCAAAAAAAAAGTAAGCGAAACAATTAACAATATTCACAATTGGTTAATGAAATATATTTATTACTAATAGGAATTTTTTGTTCTTACATGTCATGTTGGTGGTGTTCAACAAGAGTGAGAAGCATTGGATCAACTTGTTGGAGTAGGAAAGAATATAAAATAGACAATTTACAATATAGTAATTCCCTTGTATGCTTATTGCTTTTGTGCAACATTATAAAGCAAAAGATATAGGCATAGAATAAAACAAGTTAACATTGTTTGTTATAAATAAAAAGAGATAAAATAGGATATTTTGAATACATGGCATATTGGCAAACAATTGTGTATAAGTAATCTACTAAAAATGTTGAAAAGAGAGTTGTGGAAACAATTACAAATACAATGAATAGAATAGAGTATATTTTTTTGATGGGAAAGTGTGTGTGATAATTTGTGTGTCTATGTATATAAAAAATAACAAATATACGACGATAGAATCCAAAAGCACTAAAACCACACTCATTGTCCTCCCTACCATATTGGCATCATGAAGCCTCATGGGCTCTAGCCAAACCCCCAAGCAAAAAGGCAAGTAAGGTCCATGGAAAATTTCAAGGACTCTTAGCATATATGACACAAAAACAAAAAACAAAGAAATTCTACAACAATTATTGGAAAAGCACTTAAGAATCACAAGTAACTTGACATACACAATTTACAATAGACTAATTTTCTTCAATGTCTATTGTATTCGTGAAACATTAGAAACAGGAAAATATAAATATAGAATAAATTAGGTTAGTATTATTTTTCCATGTATATAATGAGGAACAAATATATTGATGATAAAATAAAAAACTAGTAAACCCAAACTCATTGTCCTCCCTACCATATTGGCATCATGAACCCTCATGGGCTCTAGCCAAACCCCCAAGCAAGAAAAGCAGGTAAGGTCCATGGAAAATCTCAAGGACTCTTACCATATATCACACAATAAGAAGAGTAGAGATATTTAGAAACAACTATTGGAAAAACACTTAAGAATTACAAGTAAAAGATGGTTGGGTCAAGTTGTTGCAGCATGAAAGGATGTGGAATAGAGAATTTACAGCAAAATAATTTTCTTGAATGTTTATTGTATTTGTCCAGCATTATAAAGTAAATAATATAGATATAGAGTAAAAGAGGTTAGCAATATTTGTTAAAAAAATGAAAGAGATGGGTATGTGCAAGATCACATGATGGGCCAAAAAGTGGCAATATGATGGGTATTTGTAGGGTATGTGGCTGATGACTTTTTTCTTACCCAAAATTGATGAAATGAAAAGCGTTTTTAAAGGAGATTCTTAGCTTTCCACAAATATAAATTATTCCTTTGAATAATTATTGTTCATTTTCTATTTGAATTACGACTAAAGTCCTGATTGATAGGTTGATTGTAAAACATCTATAGTTTTTACATGGTATCACACTTTTTGAATATGAAACATGTGTCACATTCTATGCTTCATATACTATGGGATTAAAAAAAAAAAAATTCATGAAGTTTTGACCAAGTTAAGGTCCAGTTAGACATACAAATTTTTTATATTTTTTAAAATTTGTAATAAAAAAATCATAATTAATTATTTACATGGAAAAAATTACAAAAAATATGCATCACATCGACATGAGTCCTCTACTTATATCTAAAATCTCATAAAAAAATATTATCATTTTATTGTGGTTAGGCGCACTTCTTATTTTTTCCTAAAATTTAAGTACTACTACATTGAAATTTCAAATTTTCACCAAATAGATTTTTTTATAAAATAAACCTAGTAGTTTAGAAACTACATTCAATTTGCTACATATTCCATTCATACATATTTTTGAAATAATATAGATAACTTATTCAAATTTTTATGTCAAGTTGCCTAACTCTGATTTTTCTAAATTTTTTGCTACTTAAGGGTCTATTTTTTCCATGATGATCATGCACATACCTAGATAAAATGGAACATTTTCAATAAATGGCATGTTGGTGAACAATTGTGTGTAAGAAATCTTTGTTGTAATTTGTTTGTATTTTTTCCATTATACCCATTTTGGAGACTTGAAAGACAATCATTCTCTATGGATGGTTTTATAATAGTTAAATCTTGTCCTTGTTGACTTATATGGCGACAAATTGACCTGCGTTCTTTAATGGTAGCATGGAGCATGACAATAATGCAAGTTGTCAGTGGTGTGGTGCTGGTTCAATATTAGAGTATTGTAAAAATTGCTCACTTTAGTGGAATGGAACAATAGTCACCACTCTCATATGCTTCTGAGGATAAATAGTGTGATGCTATGAATAGTTTGTTTGTCCGCTCAGAAGAACATGATAACAGTGTCTAGTTTCTATTCATAGCCTAATAAATTGATGCGTATTGCTTTTGTGCAACATTAGAAAGGGAAAAATATACACAGAATAAAATAGGTTAGCATTGTTTGTTGTAAATAGAAAGAGATAAAATGGGAGATTTTGAATACATGGGGTACCAGGGCAAATAGTTGTGTATAAGGAATGCACTAGAAATGTTGAAAAGAGAGTTGTAGAAACAATGACAAATACAATGAATAGAATAGAGTATGCTTATTTGATGGGAAAGTGTGTGTGAGAATTTGTGTGTTAATGTATATAAGCAACAACAAATATACAATGATAGAATCGAAAAGCACTAAACCCATGACTGTCTTGATATATATATGCATGATTACTGGAATGTGTAGAAAGATGGGTGTTTTGAACCAAATTCTATAATATTATACCATTTTTTGTGGGTTAATAAGTACATGAAGAAGAGATATCCTAGTAAAGAAAAATCATAATACGATTTGAAGATGGTTAGAACAAGATTGGTAAGTGGAATATATAGAAGAATGGAAAATAAAGGAAAGAATATAATAAAACATATTCACACAACACAAGTAATATATGTAACAATTGACTAAATTTGCTTGCAGCTTTAACTACAAAAGATAGCAATAGTTGCATTGTCTCTTATTTGTTGAACTTTATATCTTTAGTTGATAGGGTATTTGTTTGAAGTTGTTATTTCCTAAGAAGAGAGAATTTAACTGTGTAGTATATGCAAAGCTTGAAACAGATGAGGGGAAAAGGATATCATGAAACATATTGATATAAGATTCAAGCTACATTATTTCATACTACATATTGAAAAAAAATTGAGGAATTATATAACAGGTATTACAACACTTGTTTGATAGTAAATATCACACACAAAGAGGAAATTCGTATTGAGTGCCCTGGCAGATAGACAGATACATATGCACATATATATATGTACTCAATTCCCTGATTGATATATAAAAATACTTGTATAGGTTGATATATATATACATATATGTAGACAAACATATACATACATATGTATATCTAAACAAGTTTGTATAGTATGTTTATGTGTAATTATGTAGACTACAATTATAAGTAGAGTTTAAAGTAGCATGTATAAGTGTTCTTTATGCTCTATAAAAATGATGACTATACAGTTATAGCATTGAGTCATATAGTATTGACATGCTAATAAGAACATAGAATTTAATTGTGCAATATGTGTAACATATTGATAATGCCAGAATGGCTCTTCTGGCAATGCAACTGAATCAATTTATTTTTCATATTTTGCAGTTACTTCCCCACACTATAACATTGAATATTTTATTTACTTTCTATTGCATGATTACACCACAATACATACATACATATATAAAGTAAATACATCTATGTACACATACATATATATACATGCATATATTGTAGAGTTGGGCTCCATTATTTACCATTAGATAATATAGAGAAACAGGAGAATTGTAAAAGAAATAACAAGGAAACACTGGAGAGCGATATACATTTGAATCTTAAGTATTATCTTAATATGTCTTATGACTGTTACATAGACTACTTGGCTACTACCAATATGTTGCATGATACTCTTTTTTCGTCATTTGTTCAAAGCTTCCTATAAAAAACTGTTATTTGCCATTGTTCTTTTTCTTTGTAAGGAAAGAAAATGTATTGGTTAAGTTGCATTATTGAAAGAGCCATTGTGGTGTTGCTTGTGTATGGGACTATTGTAAGAATAGTCATCCTTGACTCTATTCTATAACAAATTTGAGAGTTTTGAAATTGTTGTGCTGTGAATTGTGTAAGTCATTTTACATGGGTATTTTCTATAAATCTTTTGTTCATCATATTGAATACCAAACAATTCAGCTTAAATTTCCAATTAAGCCTATGGTGCTATATGCATTTTTCACAGATCATGGCATCATATAATTGCTTCATAACATAGAGAAAATAAGCACTACCCTAGGGAACTAGGTTTGAATAATTGATTTGGGAATTTGGAAGGATACACACATTTGTTGATGTTTATACAATTATGTTACAATTTCCCTAGTTCTCTATATCTAAAGATGGGCTAGCTGGATAGGTGGAAGCTGAGTGGCAAGTATTTTTTGGCACAAGGGTGGAGCTTAGAAATTACATGGGTTTGGGGTTTTTGTTTGAAGTTTCCACTGAGATTTTCATCAGCATAGCCACAAATTGGATTTGTCGACGACGGGGATCTGTCGGGTGTCAACGAGGCCACCATTTTTTTTGTGTGGTGATGTGGGTTTTGGTAATTATGTGGGCTGGTGGTGGTCGAGAATGGTGTGTTGGATAAGGGGAATGTGAATGGCAAGTGTTTGTTCATGTGAGGCCCAATGTTTCCTGTTGTTGCACAATGGCGGTAGACAAAGTAAATGCAATATTGAATATTGGCGTGTGGGAGAGTATACTTTATATTCGATGAACTGCAATATGGGAAAGTATACTTTGATGAAGTTATCCTATTGAAAGGGCCATCGTGGTGTTGGTTTGGTAGCAAAATATTGTTAAAATAATCATAGATGGATCCATTTTTTAGTAGATTAGAGGGCTTTGAAAGTGTGGTGGTGCAGAATCTGTAAGTGATTTCACATGGGTTTTTTTTTAAATAAGTTTTGCATAGGTGGATCATGTTGTGCTTCTATATGGATGAAGAAATAGCAATTAAATCTTGTTTCTTTCACCTAAAAAATATTTTTCCCCAAGAAGATGAGAAGGAAACTATAGGAACATGGACAAACATACTATGTAGAGGAGTCTATGGGCCATGCTTTTTCATTGTACCTACTGCAAATGTTATGGAATAGCTCTTTTGAAAATTCTCTATTTGAGTACTAAATCTACTCCTAGGCAATGTAGCTTGAATTTTTGATTAAGGCAATATGGGTTTCATGGCCAAGAATGCAACTGTAAATTTTCCAATAGGGAGGGCACCATTTCTTTCCTTTGTAGTGACATGGGTTCTTGTAGGTACGTGGGTTGGTGGCAGTGGAGAATGGTGTCGTTGTAACAGTGAAGGTGAATGGCAAGTGTTTGTTGGCACGAGTGTGAATGCATCTTCCCGTCAATGTACGAGGTTGGAGGGGGAAGTAAATGTTATATCAAATGTTGCCATGTGGGAAAGCACACTTTCATTAATTCATACTGTCAAAAGAGCCATTGTGGTGTGGGTGAATTAGATTTTCCAACACCGAAAATGTTGCAGCTGATGGGAACTTGTGCGGTTTTTTTTCTTTGAGGTGACATGGACCTTGGTAATTACGTGGGTTGGAAATGGTGTAGCTGGTTGACTCAATATAGTGGAATTGAATTCTTGTGTATAATATTTAGTAACAAATAAGTGTTATGGTGATAATTTTCATACAATTCCTCTATTAAAATTGAATATATATGTGTAAGAAGTGAAAATTTCATGGTTCCTCAATTGCCCATGATATTGGCATCATGAAGCCTTATTGGCCTTTTGAAAAGTGTGAGCCAAGTAAAGCATGAAACATCAACCACAAATGTGATGGTGTTTCATTATATATCAGAGAATAGTGAACTTGCTAAAATTTTCTATGTTCCAATACATATATTCATTTTCTTAAGCTCTTTTGGCTCCCATAAATTTTTAGGAAAAGAGAATACCTCATAAAGAACTGTAGAAAATGGAATTCCACAAATGAATTACAGAAAATTTTGTTTAAAGGAAGAGAACAAAGAAACAAAAAATTTCTATGTTCCAATACATATATTTGTTTTCTTAGAGCTCTTTTGGATCCCATAACTTTTTAGGAAAAGAGAATGCCTCATAAAGAACTGTAGAAAATATATCAGAGAATAGTGAGCTTGCTAAAAAATTTCTATGTTCCAATACATATATTCATTTTCTTAGAGCTCTTTTGGCTCCCATAACTTTTTAGGAAAAGAGAATGCCTCATAAAGAACTGTAGAAAATGGAATTCCATAAATGAATTACAGAAAATTTTGTTTAAAGGAAGAGAACAAAGAAACAACAAATGTTTTGTTTCAAATCATACAATGTATAGGAATAACTATATAGACATACTTGATTTTGGTATGTTTTGGAATGTATGTAACCATGCAAAAAGAAAAGGGGAAAGCATACAACTTTGCTTTGCATTGAAGGATCTCTAGCCCTGAAATAAGAGAAGGTTAAACCCATAAGCTAGTAAATTATAAATTTAGAAAAAAAACTATCACAATATATATTTGTGGTTAGGTTTGTATGAAACCACCAAAAAGGTAGAGGAAAAACAACTTACGACAATAATATGTCTATGACGTAGTGAAGATTGCAGAACTGTAGGAGTCTAGGTGACTCTCAACCCCAAACCCTAACTGAAATCGCTGATTTTGTTTGTTTTGACCATTTTGTATTTTTTGTGTTTTTGAGGTTTTTTGACAATAAACAAGAAGCTGCGATTTTGATCTAAAAATGCTTAAAAAATCATAACAAATCTTGAGGCAATAAATAGGCTTTGATAATGCTCAGAAGATGTAGGCGCATCAATTTATTAAATTTCCAGAGCATATACAATATCAAAAATTCAACATATGAAGGAAATACAACATTATTTTGACAATTGAACCTAATTTATTGCAACCACCAACAAAGACGAAATAATGTACAGCTGAGTAAAAGAATCAATCTCCAAGCTCTAAAATCATTGCTAGATCTCCAGATACCCTAGGCGCACCAGATCTGAATGATAGAGACTGAAGATTGGAGGCGTAGTTCCCTGTAGAGAATGGTACGGCCTACTAGTACAGAAATGTATAGCCTAGTAGTAGCAGCAAATAAAAAGGTACGGCCTCAAGAAATAAATTCCCACAGTCAAAACTCTGATCCTCTGGAATAAGGCGATTTTCCCTGACAAGCAATAGAACCTGAATACTGAATATAAACTCCACTGTAAACACTGTATGACTTCTAGATGAAGCCACGCTGATGGACAATCTTCAACTGGTATTTCACAGCCTCAGTATGTCAGATCTTGAAGAGGTATTGTTCTTCAAAACTAATTGTTTGCTAAAACCCTAGGTTTTGCAAACTTCAATGCTCAAAGCAAAAGAGGACAAAATGAATAATCATCACATATGAGTTCAATTTGTCTTGGCAGTCAATATATACCCTTCTTGATAAATTTGACCTCAGCATTCTTTTTTAATAATCATTTAAATAATGATTAAATTCGCCCCTTTTGACTTAGGAGAAAAATAATAAATAAATGGCATTCCATCAATGAATAAAATAATTATTCATTATAACAAATATTTCACTTTATTATAAAGTATTAAAAATACTTCATAATATGCCATTAATTATTAATATTTAAATATATTAATAAAGTGACTTTATAACATAAAGTCAAAATATCAAAATATTTAATAATCATTAAATACTCTGTTATTTCTCCATCTGACCAACAACTGATGAACTGGGTTGACTTTGAGCTAATTAGTTGAACCAGGTGCCCTACCCAAAATAGCAACTTCCGCCTGCCCGACTTTCTAAAAATAGAAAGTATCTTAAAAACCACTTTGAAAGAGCCTGCAAAGGCCCAACTTGAAACAACTGAAAGAATGATGCTCCTGAACGTTGGGCAACTACCTTAAATGATCCTCTACACACAACTGTCAGCCTACGAGGATTAGAATGATAGGCTCACTCCTCGACAAACAATGTCAGCTAAAATGGGGACATTACAGTCCGCCCTCCCTGAAATTGTTTGTCCTCAAGCAATCTCTGCAAATACGGACGCACCGCACCACCTGGATCCCAAAGATAGTGCCAGAAAATGTTCCTATTAGCCACAACTGTCTCCTGTAACTCCCACAACTGATCAACTAGAATAGAATACCATTCCCTATCAACCTCTGTGCGGTCCATCATAGGATCAAGAAACTTAAAAGGAGGCAAGTCAAACTGCAAGCAACACTTACTCCCTAAAACTGCACAAGATATACTATCATCTAGCATATCAAGCATGTGCATACTAGAACTATGCACCTGAAAACATAAATTGTGTACATGCGGGTCAATCACGAAACCATATGCACCATATACACACTATGAAACTCCTTCATGAGTTGAGTCTGAAATCCCAGTGCACTAGTAGGATCCCAAATGCTATCAACACTCTTCTCAAGACCAGGATCAGGAGAGTTACCCACATCAAACTCAAAGAGCGGATTGTCATATGAAGATATAACATTCGTCTCAAACAATGGATTGGTCACAAACTAAACCAAACCACTAGGCTGATCCCAAACAACTGCCTCAGAACCCCCGGGGTACTGAGCATAACCATGCCTGGTCTGCACAAAATCCTCCTCTACCTTCTCGCTCTTCCCACTAACGAGAGAGATAGAATGAAGGCTGCCATCTGTAATCCCCCTCAACACATATTTCTTTCCCTATACCTCAAATCTCATCTCCATTTTAGGCAAGTTGAGGGTAAACACACTAATGTCCTGAAGCCATCTCATACCCAACACTAAATCCATCCCACCTAGGTTGACTACATAAAAGTCTGCCTGCAACTCATAATCATTCAGCATGAGGGTGAGATTACAAATTCATCGAGTGCAAGTGAGTGTATATCCATCTGCCACTCGAACTCTGAATCCAGCGAAGTCCTCTATCTGGAGCCTGCATCTGTTGACGAAGCTCTCATCAATGAAATTGTGTGTGGCTCTGGTGTCAAGCATAGCAATACATCGTTGACCATCCACTAATCCCCTAAACCTGAATGAATCATCTCGTACACTAGCAGATAATACCAATGGGGACAGGTTGGCATCGGGCCCAAACTCCATAGAGGCATTCTCGGCCTCTACACGTTCTGAAACAACCTATTGGTCTGAATCCTCAGACTCAACATCCTCATAGTAAACCCACATGGCGCGGTTGGCTCTTCCCTTCGGTCTCAAAGGAAAATCATGCTCCTTGCTGTAGGGTTCTTTGCACCAATAACAAAGTTGTTTCCTTCTCAATTCATCATGAGTTGCATCATCAATTCTTGCAACTATTTTCCTTTTTGGTTCTGCAACTGGTGTATGCTCTCTTCAATAGGAAAGTTGTTTGTTTTAGGCTGAAATTGTTTCTTCGAAGCAGCAAGCTCCATACTCCTTTCCTTCTGCATCGCCTCCTAAAGAGTAGGAGGATCAAATGCCTTGACCCAACCTCTCATAGGCTCTGTCAAACCCTTGACAAAGAGTATAACAAGTCTCCGCTTTGAAATGCCTATCACCATGACTGCAACTCTCTGAAACTCGCCAACATAAGAATCTAGACTACCTATTTGTCTGAGCTGAGCTAGCTCTCTGAAGTAAAGTTCTAGATCTTTCTTGTTGAAACACTTTATGAGCCTGCTGGTGAACTCCTGGTAATTCGTGACTGCATGATGGCCAAGTGTGTACATGCCATGATGCCACCAATCATGCGCCAACCCATCAAGATGCAAAGTAGCAAACTTAATGGCCTCATCCTCCTACATAGGTCTCAGTGATGGATAATTTTCCAACTTCTGGACCCAAGACCTTGCTGAACTCTTATCAGACCCGTCAAAGTACGGCAACGTGATCTTGCTAACTACATATTGTAAGTCTCTGTTTGCCTGTGGCTGTGGCTGCTGGTGCTGAGGAGCTCGGTGGTCAAATCTGCCTCCTCCTCTAGGTTTATGAACATCCATAAACTCATGAAAAGATAATGCCTGCCTAATCTCAGGTGCCAATGATAGGTACTCACTATGAAACCTAGTCACATCTGCTACTGACATGCCATTATGTGGCTGAAACTCCTAATGTTTCCCCTGTTGCTCTGCCCCCGGAGTTGAAGGTGGGGTCTCTCTGGGTAAGAATGTAGGTTGTCTAGGCCTACGCTCCTGATAGATCGGTGATGGTTGTCATGGTGTTGATGCCAAAGGCTGATCCACTCCTGCAGTCCTACTCGACTGTCCGATCTAAATATAATGTGGTTGTGATGGAGTAAACTGCCTAATAGTGCCCATCAACTAGGACATCATGTCCATCATGTCATCATGCCTTCATCTAAACTCCTCATCAGTAATATCACCCTCTGCATGTGCTTTCCCTAAATCGCTATGTGTCTCTACAGGGATCTCACGGTCTGCCATCAGGGTTGCAACACTATTCTCGCTACTATTGGAGCTAGATCTATGAATACCCAATACTCCTGACACTGTCTCACCTTCAGGAATAGGTGGACCTATCCAATCCTCAACTCTTCCTATTCCTATACCCTTGGTATAATGAATAATGTCTCTACTCATGAAAAAGCAACTAAAAAAGCACAGGATGGTAGGAAAACTGTGCTCTGATACCATTGTAGGAGTCCAGGTGACTCTCAACCCCAAACCCTAACTGAAATCATTGATTTTGTTTGGTTTTACCATTTTGTATTTTTTGTGTTTTTGAGGTTTTTTGACAATAAACAAGAAGCTGCGATTTTGATCTAAAAATGCTTAAAAATTCATAACAATTCTTGAGGAAATAAATAGGCTTTGATAATGCTCAAAAGATGTAGGTGCATCAATTTATTAAATTTCCAGAGCATATACAATATCAAAAATTCAACATATGAAGGAAATACAACATTATTTCAATGGAACCTGATTTATTGCAGCCACCAACAAAGATGAAATAATGTACGGCTAAGTAAAAGAATCAATCTCCATGCTCTGAAATCATTGTTGGATCTCCAAATACACTAGGCACACCAGATCTGAATGATAGAGACTGAAGACTTGAGGCATAGTTCCCTAAAGAGAATGGCACGGCCTGCTGGTACAGAAATGTATGGCCCAGCAGCAGCAAATAAAAAGGTACGGCCTCAAGAAATAAATGCCCACAATCAAAACTCTAATCCTATGGAATAAGGCGATTTTCCCTGACAAGCAATAGAAATTGAATACTAAATATAAACTCCACTGTAAACACTATATGACTTCTGGATGAAGCCACGCTGATGGACAATCTTCAACTGGTATTTCACAGCCTTAGTATGTCAGATCTTGAAGAGGTATCATTCTTCAAAACCAATCGTTTGTTGAAACCCTAGGTTTTGCAAACTTCAATGCTCAGAGAAAAAGAGGAGAAATTGAATAATCATCACATATGAGTTTGATTTGTCTTGGCAGTCAATATATACCCTTCTTGAGAAATTCAACCTCAGCATTCTTTTTTAATAATCATTTAAATAATGATTAAATTCACCCCTTTTGACTTAGGAGAAAAATAATAAATAAATGGTGTCCCATTAATGAATAAAATAATTATTCATTATAGAAAATATTTCACTTTATTATAAAGTATTAAAAATACTTTATAATATGCCATTAATTATTAATATTTAAATATATTAATAAACTGACTTTATAACATAAAGTCAAAATATCAAAATATTTAATAATCATTAAATACTCCGTTATTTCTCCATCTGACCAACAACTGATGAACTAGGTCGACTTTGAGCTAATTAGCTAAACCAGGTGCCCTGCACAAAATAGCAGCTTCCACCTGCCCGACTTTCTAAAAATAGAAAGTATCTGAAAAACCACTTTGAAAGAGTCTGCGAAGGCCCAACCTGAAACAACTGAAAGAATGATGCTCCTGAACATCAGGCAACTACCTCAAATGATCCTCTACACACAACTATCAGCCTACGAGGATCAGAATGATAGGCTCACTCCTCGACAAACAATGTTGGCTAAAACAGGGACATTACAAGAACACAATACTTGTTGAACATCTAATCGATGAACCGGTGGAAGTGCATGGGAAGTTTTGACTATTCTACACCCATCGAGTAATGTAACCAAAGGAAAAAATGGAATATACAAAAGACTATATGTCTGAAAGGAATACAAATAGAGAATTATATACATCAACATTATACATATAGATATACACATACATATACATATACATTTACATTTACATTTACATGCACACACACACACACACACACACACACACATATATATATATTGTACATATGCATACATGTACATATACATATAAATATACATATACATATACCTACAAACATACATTTTTCCCTTTTTTTATCACTTCTAGTTAACTTTGTCTAGGATTGGCATTATAATTATTACCATATGAACAATTCTAGTTAAATGTTCTTTGTTTCTCCAAAAACATATGGTTAGGGTCACTAATCTTTTCACCTCTTCCATTCTTCATGTACCTAGCACTAAATATTATAGAAAAATAGAGAACACTTCTTGACGGCTTTTACTCACAGCCTGGACCTTACCTCTTAGATAAACGATCTCCCTAAATGTTCCTCATTGGTGAATAAACTTTGTAAGGAAATCATAAATTTACAATTGTGAAGGTAGTTGTTATATAGTGAATGTCTTTTTAATAGGTTTTTCACACTTTCCTTTCTCAAATAGTAAATGTCTTTATAATAGCTTGAATATTCAATTGGGAAGTGAATTGTTATATAGATTGGTCCAGGTATGAGATAAGTTTATCTCTAACATACTTTTGACATTCATTAGACCTGGAAGCACATATATATATATATATATATATATATATATATATATATATATATATATATATATATATATATATATGAATGGCAACCAAGAACCAAGAGTGATTAGCATTCAAAGAAACTTTAAATCAAATACAATGTCATTAAACTAATGCAATAAATAATTTATCACTCTTGATTTTAGCATAATGAAAAAACTTATACAATTCATGTAGATTTTAAATGTGAAATAAATAATTTTAATCTCAATGATTAGCCATATAGGTATGTGCAAGATCATCATGGAAAAAATAGGCCCTTAAATGTCAAAAAATTCAAAAAAATCAGAGTTAGGCAACTTGACATAAAAATTTGATAAAGTTACCTATATTATTTCAAAAATATGTAATCTGTAGAAAATTGAATGTAGTTTCTAAACTACTATGTTTATTTAAAAAAATATAAAATTATTTGGTAAAAATTTGAAATTTTATTGCAGTAGTACTTAAATTTTAGGGAAAAAATAAGAAGTAGGTGTTTGTCTAACCACCCTAACCACAATAAAATGATAATATTTTTTTATAAGATGTTAGATATAAGTAGAGAACTCATGTCCCGATGTGATGCATATTTTTTTGTATTTTTTACAAGTAAATAATTAATTACAATTTTTATTGCAAATTTTGAAAAATATTAAAACTTGTATGTCCACCACCTTAACTTGGTCAAAACATCATGAAATTCAATTATTTTTTTTTAATCTTATAGTATGCAAAACATAGAATGTGACACATATTTTGGATTCAAAAATGTGATACTATTTGAAAGATATAAATATTTTTAATCAACCTATCAATCAGACTTTAGTCGTAATTCAAATAGAAAATGAATAATAAATATTTATTTAATTCAAAGTAAAGCATAATTTATATTGGTGGAAAGCTAAGAATCTCCTTTAAAACCCTTTTCATTTCATCAATTTTGTGTAAAAAAAAAGTCATCAGCCACATACCCTACAAATACCCATCATATTGCCACTTTTTGGCCCATCATGATCCTGCACATACCCATATACAAAATATTTAATATATATTAAAGTATATTGTCAAGTATTGTGTGCAGAGAAAATACTTGAAATATATGTGGAAATAAATTGTTCATTTGTCTTTAAAATTGTAATCTGTGTAAACAT
Source organism: Sequoia sempervirens (assembly GCA_007258455.2). Lineage (NCBI taxonomy): Eukaryota > Viridiplantae > Streptophyta > Pinopsida > Cupressales > Cupressaceae > Sequoia > Sequoia sempervirens. The sequence continues at coordinate 116,557 of VDFB02340519.1, read as the reverse complement.
ATCATATAGCCATCCAACTAATTTGAAATATTCAAAAGAAAGAATGACAGCAAAATTGATGCACCATGCTATAATCAAAAAGATGGAAAATCAATAAACGTGCAAATATGTAGATGCAAACATAGGTATAAATTATGTCCATATTTCTTAACAAAAAGTCTTAGCATGTCATAGTCAGCATTTAAAAGTCAAAGCTATGAGAAATGATTAGAAGTGCAAAAGAGCAGTCAAAGCATAGGCTAGCTAGTGGAGCCTTTTTTTGGAGCAGAAGTAGATATCTTCATTATGTCTGCAAGTAATAATTTACACTCTGCTTCAAAATCAACTTTTGTTGCTTTTGCAATCATTATTTTTAGGCGTTCCTCTAAATTATACATTTTTGTTCTAATCAAAGCAGTAAAGATATATGCTTTACAAACAAGTCCTTTAATAACAACAGGATCTATTGTAGAGTCAGAGTTGTCCTATAATGTGTAGAGGTCTTTTGCTAGCATCTACAATAAACTTGTGGCAGCTTCATCTAAAACAACACACCAAAGGTTTCTTGAATGGTCTTGCAGCTTTAACTGCAGAAGATAGCGATAGTTGCATTCCTCAATTTCCATCTAGAAACGATCACAAAACCAAACATCAGCATGAGGGCATGTGCATTTCCTTTTGCATTATTTACCATTAACCAACAAGGGGCAAGCAGGGTAACAAAAAGACTCATTTTTTGCAATTTGAATGGTTGCTTTAAAAATGGCTTCAATAGTTTATCCTAGATGGAGGCAGTTGTTTAAGATAAATGCAATAGTAACTCTATCATTTGAAGCATGCAACCTCTGAGGTCCAGAAGAAGTTGAAGCTACTTGGTCTGCTTTAATTGGCCCCTTGGATCTAAGAGTGTTTGCCTCAGGAATAGAAGGGTTGATCTCAAGGACTGTTCTTATTGATGTGTTGATAACTTTGCCGTTAAAGTAGCCTACACAACCACTACAAACAAAAAAAACCACAATTTCGCTACAAGGTACTTCTAGTGCAACATATCACCTTTTTCTTGCTAGCTTGTGCCCCACAAATTAACATTAATGAAAGAAGTGAAGACATCATATAGTTTAATGGTTTGTTAGATTGTTTTAGATCCATTTCTCCTACGAATAGTTGAAATGTACCCAACATGCACTACAATGCCAATAATATCAACGAAGATGTTATCACTATAGTTTCTTATTTCACTAACCAGCACAAAAGAAGTTTTTTTTTGGGGGGGGACAAGAATCTCATCTTCAGATTGTTTTATTGTTGATTTTTCATCCAAAACAATCTCAGGATTACTAGTTATTTAATTTATTGAATCTTTTATTGGCTTCCTTAACCAATCCCCTCGATATTAAATAAGTAAACCCCACCTCAACTGAACCATAATGCAATTTAGCAATATCATCAAAACAAGTAATACATATTTATATCCCCTCCACATCTATAATGTCAAAACTAAATAATTTCCCTTCACCTCTTTGTTTTTGAAAATGATGAATGTCCCTAATATGTGTTGCACGCCCTTTCACTGTCCAAAAATTTTGATAAATTTTCAAAGCTTTAATAGGGTTGACCTTTGGAGGGTTGTTTTTTTTAGGGGACACCTAAAAACCAAATTCAGGGGCCCATTTAGAAGGAGAAGGTGAGTCAAGCGCCAACACTTGCTCTTCTTGCTGCTTGAACAAATACCTAGGGGTCCCAATAATTTGACAATCAAGCATAATTACAAATAATTTGGATATGATTAAGGCCCTAGAAAAGAAGCAAAACAATGTATTGGAAAAATTATATGAGGCAGAAACAAAAGAAAGAATTTTTTAACATATACAACAAACAACACAACCCACCTTGAATCTTGGATATTCCTACAAACATAGTCTTTTAAACATACAAGGGACCCTATTTTCAAGGCACCTATAAACAACATATCATTGCATTTGGAAGGGACAGTTCCTATTTTCAAATGGTGGTCATCAAACAAGACAACCTTGTATTGCTCAACCTGCCCTTCATCACTGCCAAATTTTTTTAAGGACAAAAGTTAAAAGATCGGAGAGGAAACAACATCACTGACATTGATGGAACGAATTGAAAATGGAGTCAAAGTTGGATATTTCTTTGTAGCCTACAAACAAAAGTGTAATCAAGCAAAATGTACATCATCACACCAAATGGATAAAACGAGCATGGAAAATGAAGGTTGCGAAGAGATACATTATTATGTGCTCTAAAAGATCAATGTATGTCTACTTTCATATCTATATCCTCTACTAGGGCCGTCTATATATGTATACACCTAAATTCCAATCAAGCAACAACAACAAGAAAGGTAGGAAACAATAAGAGCAAGCTTGCAGTAGGTACAACAAAAAAGGAAAACTTACGAAATTAGAGTTTGTAGGTTGGTGGATGGAATCCTTAGAGCTAGACTCTATAGCATCAAGTGTACAATTTGACACCAACTCAATTTTTGGGGGCTCTGGAGACCCATCCACGGACCCTAACTCCACAGACATAGTTGTAGAATCTTTTAAAGTCAAGGAATCTTCCAACCGTAGTTGACTCATTGACAACTCTATACCACAGTAAAAAATCAAAGATCAATGTATTCCAACATTCAATACCAACTGGTGGAGAACTTAGAATGCATACAATCTTCTTGTTATATTTTTATAAATGCCTATATGCAAGCATTTGTATATATTGCTACTTGAACATGCTTCATCTTTCTTAATAAAAATAATGGAATATAGAACAACAAGAATAGAAATCCTTAAATGCATATATATGGGTTCAATTTTCCTCTATTTAGACATTTTGGAAAACACAAATAAGAAGATATATATATCCATATGTACACATGTATCTATTTATCTATATATACAACAATATATCTTAATGATAACATTTTCCATCCAAACAAATTAAGCACGTTAAAGATTAGAAAATTTTAAAGATTACAAAACAATCCTGTTACAAGAACAATAAAATACTCTGCCAAAGGCAACTTCAAATAGATGAGTGGAAAACAATATCATGAAAGTTATCGATAGTTAAACAGATGAGGGAAAAAGAATATCATGAAACATGTTAATAGAAGACAACCAGTCTATGTAACAACTACCTTGTAAATTCTAGTTCCATGATTTTTTGTGCAATACTTATTCACCAATGAGCAACATTTACGAATATCTTTTGTTGAAGAGACAAGCCCCACATTGTCATTATCAACTGTAGGAAACTCTTCTATATTTGAAGAATTTTACAATAGTCTGCTATCAAACCAACACCACAATGGCTATTTCAACAAACCAACCCAACCAATATATTTTCTCACACATTTTGCAATATACTTTCCCATAGAAATATATATACAGACTTATATATATGTACATTCATACATATACACATATATATACATATATACATATTATAGAGAAAAACATAAATTCTAATAGGATTATTAGGGAAATAATGAAGAACCACACAAATTAAAATAGGAGGGATTGTATATATATGGATATGTAGAGGGTTTCTTATCTGTTTGAAGTTTCCAATGTGATTTTCGTCAACGAAACTGTGAATAGGATTTGTTGTACAATAGTTTTTCCACAACTTCTATGTTGCTCTATAATATTTAATTCCACCCTATGCAAGTCGCATTTTCTACATAATGTGCAAGGAAGTACATTGAGTAAGTTGCATTCTTGAAAGAACCATTGTGGTTGTAATATGCTATTAAACTAGCATGGACCACGCATTTGAGGTAGTGCTCTACTACGAAACCAACACAACAATGTTGCTTTCAACAATGCAACCTAGTCAATATAGTATTGTCACAACTTTTTTCAAATGAAAAACAGAAGGTGCAAGCTACCATAATCAAGATTTTCTTATGGCAGGAGTTGAAACAGATGAGAAAGAAACAATACATATATATATAACACTACAATGGTTGCTTGAACAATGCAACTTAATCAAAGTATACTTTTCCACACTACAACATTCAATATTGCATTTACTTCATCAGCCCCCATCGGAAAACAACAACAGAATGCATTAACTCTCATAGAAGAAAACACTTACCATTCACCTTCTATGTATCAAGGTCACCACCTCCGCAACCACGAAACCACGTAATATATGTGTATATATATATATGCACACATGCATACACACACACACACACATATATATATCTACACCGACATATACATATATGCACACATATACATATACATATATATATATATATACATATGTACACATATACATATATATACATACATACATACATACATATATATATGCATACATACATACATACATACATACATACATACATATATACACATATACATATATACATATGTAGACACATATCTACACTTTGTGCATCTTTGGTGTCATACACATTTTGTACAATTATCCCCTTCAAATCCCTCTAATTGATTTCACTTCAAATCCTTACAAAGAGGACACTATAGATTGTGAATGGCCATGTAATTTATTCTTCCCTTTGCCTATATACATTTGCAGATTCATTGAGTTGCCATGGTTTTCATTTTACTTTGATTTCCACCTTCTTTGTAGTTTTCTAACAAATAGAGGAATTTTATAACAGCAACTGCATTATCTACCATTGAGTATTATAAAATAAATGGGGAAATTGTAATAGAATTGTTAGTAAAATATACATACATATATTTATCCATACATACATATATATAGATGTGGAAGTAGACATGCATTGATCTTTTCAAAGACTTGAAAATATATTTTCCTTAATCATTCTATCCATGTGCTATGATGATGTGAATTTTCCTTGATTGCACTTGTTTAACAAAAAAATAAATATAGATATGCTTCTAGCACATAAATATAAATGTAGCAGAGATAAAATTATATCATACCTAGACCAATCTATATAACAGTTCACTTGCCAATTCAAAATCCAAGCAGCATTTTTCAGCACTCAATATTATCGGCAAATACCAAAAGGTAAAAAATCTATCAAAAAGACATTTACTATATAACACCGGGCAAAATAATTTCATCTATATACATCTATGTATGTATATGTATGTATATGTTTACATGTATATATGTATGCATACGTGCACATATTTGTATGTATATGTTTACATGTATATATGCATGGATATCTATATATGTATAAATATGTATGTATGTATACATGTATAGATATGTCCATATGTTTACATGTATATATATGTGCATGTTTTACATGGGTATTTTTGCATAAATTATTAATTTATTGTTCATGCCTTTTGAGCTCTACTTATTCTTCCTTTTGATAGTAGGTTGGAGGGTTTTAACACAAGTGTGTTGTAAAACCTATGAGAAAGTATATGTATATACATGTGTGTGTGTGTGTATATATGTATGTATATGTATGCATGTATATATATGTGTATATGTTTACATGTATATATGTATGCATACATAGACATTCATATACACATGTATATCTACATGTATACATACATATATATGTATACATGTATATATATGTCTATATGTTTATAGGTATATATATCTATGTTTACATGGGTATTTTGCATAAATGATTAATTTATTATTCATGTCTTTGGTTCTATGTTCATTGTTGCTTTTGATACTAGGTTGAAGGGGTTTAACACTGATGCACTGTGAAATGTGTGAGAAAGTATATTGATTAAGTTGCATTGTCGAGAGAGCCATTGTGGTGTTGGTTTGATAGGACATTATTTATTATTCATGCATTTCATTTGATGCTTATTGTTCCTGTTGATAGCAGGTTCCAAGGTTTTATATTGATTAAGATGCATTGTGCAAATAGTGAGTGCAATGTTGCTTTAGCAGTAGACCATTGTTAAAATCGTCATGTTCTACTCTATCCTATAGCATCTTGGGGGGAGTTAAGGCTGCTGTGCCACGAAATCTGTAAGTGGTTTTACATGGTAATTTTGATTCGATGATTAATTTAGTGTACATATGTATATATATATATATATATATATATATATATATATATATATATATATATATATATATATATATATGTCTACATGTGTATGAGTATCTATCTGTTTACATGTATATATGAATATATATATATGTATACATGTATATATATGTCTATATGTTTACATGTATATATATATATATCTATATGTCTACATGGGTATTTTGCATAAATGATTAATTTATTATTCATGTGACCCAGCCTCTACTAATTCTTCCTTTCGATAGCAAGCTCGACATTGATCTACTACAAAATGTGTGAGAAAGTATATTGATTAAATCACATTGTCAAAAGAGCCTTCTTATATATATACACACATTTAATCAAGACTCCAAGCTACATTAGTGCTATTTTAATACCTCTTTTAGAATTTCTCTATTTCTCTATAATATTTAGTGTGAGGTGATGCAACTCAATTTTTTTGATAAAATTAACAAGATTTAACTACAGTTGCCCCTATAGCAATGGGTATCAAGCCAAAAATGCACAACGATAACTACAAACAATAAAAAAGGGCCACAAAAATCACTCACCCCAACCATATTTTTTCAAGGAAGGAAAAATATTTAACTACAATTTCCCTAAACCCATAATAAATAGAGCTCCCAATGCCAAATATATACACAGGTAATCTAAACAATAGGTCAACGATGAGAGAAACAAGATTTAACTACAAAAATCCAAAGTTGCACAACCATAAATACAAGGAATAAACAAGGGCCACAAAAATCATTCAACCCAACCATATCTCTTTGACAATAGGAAGAAATACATAAACTGTAAAAGACCTATTAGCATTATACTCAACAGCCAAATTTTAGTATTCCCTAACCATATTTTTCCCACGAAAGGAAGAACATTTTACTGCAATTTCTCCACCTACAAAGAGTAGTAGTATCTTCCAAGTCTCAAAAATCATTGTAACACCAAAGATAGAAACTTATTAGAAGAACACATTAACAATAAATTAATCATGTATAAAAAATAGCCATCCAAACATCATTATAAGGCCACAACCTCCATTGAAAATTCAAGCTACATCACTTGACACTAAATATCATATATAAATAGAAAAATTGTAAAAAGACCTATTAGGATAATAGTAAACACCCACCAACGCAATTTTATCTCCAATATGTGAATGGTTTCATACATCCCTAAACCCTACACATAGATAGCTACAATTCCTCCTATGCTAGTAGCCACAATGCCAAAGATATACAGAGATAATCAATACAGTAGACCAACAGCAATAGAAATTAGATTTAACTACAATTTCTCCTATGTTAATAGGTATAAATCCAAAGAAACATATAACAAGAAGACATTAACAATAAATTAATCATTTATGCAAAACACCCATGTATAACAAAGTATAACCCTACAAGCTTCATTGAAAATGAAAACCAAACCATGTGTATGACAACAAAGATGCTACTAAAATCACTCAACCCAACCATATATTTTTGACGATAGGAAGAATATTTAACTGCAATTTCCTTGAAGCCACATTAAATACAACTCCTAAACCCAATACATAGTAATAATCTTTGCAAAATGAATACAACCCTCCACTTCACTAAATATTATAGAGAAATCAAGAAATTGTAAGAGATATTAGAATAGCACTCAACAGCCAAAAATTAGTAGCCCTATCCAAATTTTTCTCACAAAACAAAGAAGATTTAACTATAGTCTCTCCACCCCCAAAGACCTATAATCTCCTTCAAGTCTCAAAAATGGGCACATAACACAAAATATAGAAACATAAAACAAGAATATGTTGACAATACATTAATCATCTATGCAAAGCACCCATGTAAAAATTAGTATAACCCCACAAGTTTCATTGAAAATTCGAGCTACATCACCACAAATAGAGAAATTGTAAAAGACCTACTAAAATAATATTGGACAACCACCAAAGTAATTTTATCTCCAATATGTTAATGCTTTCATACAACCCTAAACCCTACACACAGATAAATACAATTGCTCCCATGGTAATGGCTACAACGCCAAAGATACACACAGAAAACCAAAACAATAAACCAACAGCGTGCAAATAACCAAGACCAACCATATTTTTTGACAAAAGAAAGAAAGAGAATGGTAATCTCTTTCAAATCTCAAAAATGGGTATACACACAGACAACCAAAATAATAGACCTAGAGAGAACAAATAACTAACCCTAACCATATTTTTTGGATATCATCTATGCAAAGCACCCATGTAAAAATCAATATAACCCCACAAGCTTCATTAAAAATTTGAACTATGTCACCACAAATAGACAAATTGTAAAAGACCTACTAGAATAATACTGGATAGCCGCCAAAGTAATTTTATATCCAATATTTTAATGCTTTCATACAACCCTAAACCCTACACATAGATAAATACAATTTCTCCCATGGTAATGGATACAATTCCAAAGATACACACAAGCAACCAAAACAATAGACCAACAACGTGCAAATAACCAAGGCCAACCATATTTTTTGACAAAAGAAAGAAAGAGAATGATAATCTCTTTCAAATCTCAAAAATGGTCTACACACAAACAACCAAAACAATAGACCAAGAGCAAACAAATAACTTAGAACCCTAACCATTTTTTGAACAAAAAAAGAATATTTTTGTGCAATTTTTCCATCCATAAACAACGATAATCTCTTTCGAAACTCCAAAATGGGCATAACACCAAAGATATAAACATATAATAAGAAGACGTCAACAATAAATGAACCATCTATGTAAACTACCCATGTAAAAGGACTTACAAATTCTAGAGCACAAGATTTTTCAATTTGGCATAAAACAATTTGTGAATAGCCTGCTATCAAACCAGTGACAGAGCCGAAGGACACGGTTTTTTACAATAGTCTGCTATTAATCCACCGATGAAGTTGCAGGCAATTATTTTTACAATGGTCTCCTATGAAACCAATACCACAATGGTTGTTTTGACAATGCAACTTAATCAAAATTTCGCCTATCGTGATGGTTGCAATGCGAAAGATACACACAAATAACCAAAACCATAAATGAGTGGCAAACAAATTACTAACCCTAAGCATATTTTTTATGAAAGAAAGAACATTTCACTATAATTCATTCATCGATGCAAAATGATACTCTCTTTCAAATCTCCACAATGGGTATAATGCCAAAGATATAGACATTTGACAAGAAGACAAACAATAAATTAACCATCCATGCAAACCACCCATGTAAAAAGACTTAAAGATTTTGGAGAACACCAGTTTTCAATCTGGCATAAGATGCTTTCAAACTAGCAACAAAGCCAAAGCCAATAATTTTTTTCACATTCGTCTACCATGAAACCAACACCACAATTGCTATTTGCACAATGCAACTTAATCGCATTACTACATCCATCTACATTCAATATCCATCTACTTTCCCAGATTGCTACATTCAATATCGCATTACTTCATCCATCTACATTTACTTCATCTTCCTCCATCGTACAACAACCATAAAATGCATTAACCATCCACCTTCCACCTTTTGAGGAGACCACCTCCACTATTGCCAACCCACATATTTGCAAAATTCCATGTTGAACACTTACCATTCACCTTCCCCATTACAACAACAACATTCTCCAATGCCACCAACCCATGTAATAACCAATGGCCACATCGCCACAAAAAAAAGGTGCCCTCCCCACTAGCCAACAAACCCCCGACACTAGCAAAACCAATTTGAAATTGGGCTAACAAAAATCCCGGTGTAAACTACAAACAAAATAGCCTATCAACTAATTATTTTAAAAATTAAATATAAATGAATAAGAAATTTTAATTTAGGAAACAATGACTAAAAAAAGCTTTATTGTAATTTTAAAAAAATTGTCAATGTTCTATAAACTTACATTATATTTCAAATTTTATGTAAACTTAAACTTATAGGTAAGTTAATTTTTAGTAGTTGAAGGTCGATTTTATATGGTATAGAGTTTGGTTGTGTATGATTGATCTAGAAAATTATAGATTTTAGAAATCAATTTCACATATGTCAATTTATGATATTTGAATTTGCACCAAAGAGACACTCATTTGAAGTAACTTAAGGGAAGTTGTCAAATTAAAAGGGTCAAATTCTTCTCAATTAATTTATTTGGTAGACTTACTTTGCAACCTTGAACAAATACTAATATAAAACAACTGAGTGGGCATGTGCCTTGTATGTAACTCATTTGATTGGTGAGTTGATAATTATTTGAATTGTGAATTAATTTATTATCTTGAGGTCAAATTGATTGGCTTACTAATGAATTTTATTAGTGAGTCATGAAAATTCATGAGATGTAATTTAAGATTTAAATTATAATTAAAAGAAATAAAAAATTACCTATTACATAATAAAATTTAATTGTGATACATTAATAGGCTTAGGATAATATGCAATTATTTTAATGGATTAAGAGGTGGTAAGTTCCTTGAATTAACATGAGACGATATTAAAAAAGTTAGTATTTACATAATTTCAAGTTGTCTACATTTTTCTCCGTTTTCAAATGGTATTGCAACTAAAAGAGGCAATGCCATTTCTAAAAAGTAGATATGGGCCAGGAGCATGTAGAATTAGATAAAAGGTAATGCCCCAAGTATCAAATCTTAAGGGTTGATTAATTGGATTCGACAATTCTACTAGATTGATTGATTGATTAGATGATTGGATTTGAAAGATGTTTTGATTCTTACATAGATTTTGGATTCAAAATATTGATTTTATTTTTAGGATTGACTAAGATTTTTAGATGATGATTCATGATGACTCCTCAAGAGGATGGTCAAGTTGTAATAACATGGGTGTGCTCTTGAAATAGATGGAACAACATTGGATAGTATGAGAGGGATGAATGGATGTAATAGATATGATGGGTATGACAAAATAAGTGATTGAGTATGATGAGGAAAAATATTATAAAGTTTGGAAGAAAATTAAGAGGATGATAATGTAGAAATGAAGACTACGAGGTTAATAGTAAGGATGATAAAAATTTAAATTATGATGTTGGATATGAGAGACATTGTAAGAATGGTGTGGGATAAAATGTGAGGATAAGATAATGAGTGATGTATAATGGATAGGATCAAAATTTAGGATGATCTCAATATGGGGGTAAAAATATAAACCTATGTCACACTTTATAAAGGAATCGGCCAAAACAAATAAAAATTCTCAACTTCGATTGCATAAAAGTTGCATTTATGTTTTGAGTTTAAAAATGATGTAAAATAATAAAATGTGGAACTCTTGATGAAGTCTTTTGTTTTTGGAAAATCAATACTAGAAAGGGTAGCACTCTTTCATTGATTTCATAGAAAACCATTACATTTAGATCTCTAGATACATCATCCTATCATGGTAAGGTTTATTAAAGACAAATCATTCCTAAGCCTAGCTCAGTCATCCTACTGACTTGCTCCTTAGTTAAAAAATTAGTGTTTTCTATTACATGGTCAAGGAAATTTTGCAAGCCCTTGGAGAATAAGACCTCCATGAACTTGTCCACTCTTTCTACAACCTTCTTAACAGACTTAGCTTAATCCATGATTGGGTCATTTGTTTCAAGATGACATGGATTTTAGGGCAACTTCAACATATACATCTTTGAGTAGGTTGAACATATTCTTGGCCACTTTCTTCCTCCTAAAAAATCACACTACATTCAAGACGAAAAACCCCATGAGAGCCTTGTCATGTATATGTTCACCCTTCAACAAACTGTCACCAATCACTTACTTGATCCTGTTTCTTGTTTCTATGAAATTGTTGGAGAGTATTCATTTGTCCCTTTTTTGTCAAACTGGGCATTAAATGTAAAAGTTTCATCCAACTGCTAAGCATTAAATTTAGAAGTTTCTCAATCAAACAATGCATTTAAAACAGAAACTTCTACAGTGGCTCGCCAATCTATTTTCCATGCATATATTTTGAATATGTATAACTCTAGATGGTTCTAAGACCTCTTTAAATAGAGGAATTTTGTAATCAATGAAGTAATAAAATTTACCTTTATTTTTATTTTTTTCACTTCCTTCAGTCTAGTATCAAAGTTGAGAAGATCCTAGAGAGAGCGATAGAAACCCAGCTAATGTTTGAAGGAATTGAGTAAGTTGAGTGCTAGTCTAAAATTGTTGTAGCAGTTGGAGGAAGCTGCCAAAGTTTGAATGATTGTTGTGTTGGATTTGATTCCCAATAGAATCACTAAAGTTGAAATCTTTAGAAAATAATGTTGGTCAAGGTTGCAGCCTAAAAGATCTTGAAGAGATCATAATCCTATGTTTCAAAGATCCTAAAGAGATCGTAGCTATCAAAAGGGCATGTCTGAGCCACCAATGTTTGAGAGAAACTAGCAAGTGGTTATAAAGCATTAGCCATGTCATCAAGAAAAACTGTAACTCCATTTTGGTAGAAGGTATGCATTTAAGAAGCAAAGATGATTGTATTGTAAGCCATATATTTTGTTATTTGGCATTGGATTTTTGGTATGCTTGTTTGGATCAGTCCTTGCTGGTATTTTGCTTTGGAAAGAAAATTGATATTGTAAGCATCCAAAGTTCTTATTGTAAAATTATTAAATCATAGTAAAAATAAGGAGGAAACAAACTAAAGTAAGAACTAGAGTAATACTATAAACAATATGGCATTGGGAAGTTGTATAGCTCAACCACAAATTCCAATTTTCTCTAGTAAAAATTATGAATTTTGGGATATAATTTAATGAGAACATTGTTTTATTCTCAAGAAGTAGGGGATCTTGTTGAAAGAGGGTTTCCTAAACCACCAAATGAGGCTACATATCTAGCACTATCACAACAGGATAAAGATAAGTTCAAAGATAATAGAAAAAAGGATGCAAAAGCATTATTTCTAATTCAACAAGCATTAGATGAATCTATTTTTCCTAAGGTTTCTATAGCCACAAAATCCAAGATAACATGCCCAACATATTAGAAACATATCAAGGGACATCAAAAGTTATGGTTGCTAAATTGCAAACACTTAGGCATGATTTTGAGAATCTATGCATGAAAGATTCAAATTCAGTTAATCACTTTCTTAATCAAGTAATGAATGTGGTCAATCAAATTAGATCATATGGTGAATATTTGATTGATCAAAAAGTTGTTAAAAAAAATCTTCATAGTTTTCCAAGAAAATTTGATGTCATCATTGTTGCTATTAAGGAGTCTAAGGATTTTACACAACTCTCTATAGATGAGTTAATGGAATCACTTTTATCTCATGAAACTAGGATGAATATGAATACCAATGCTTCTTTGGAGAATGCTTTTAGATCACAGGTGTCATTTGGCAGAGGAAAAGAAAGATCAAACTTTAGAGGAAGAGGAAAACGCATCTAAGAAGAGATGGAAATATGAGTCCAAATCAAGAAGAAAGAACCAATCAATCCAATCAGAGTTTCAATAATAGAGGACAAGGGAGAAATCAACAAAAACCATCAAGGTTTGATAGTTCTTGCATTCAATGCCATTACTGTAAGAAATTTGGTCATTTTTCAATTGAATGGAGGAAGAAATAAGAAGAGGTGGAAAAACATGGTGCTAATTACTTATGTGTATTTGATAATAATTCAAGGAGTTCATTCATAACCTGCAATGTTGCTCAAAAAATTTCTATAGATATATAGTTTTTGGATAGTGGTTGTAGTAATAACATGACTGGTAATAGAGAGTTATTTGCTAGTTTGAATGATTCCTTTAAATCTGAAGTGAAAATAGGAAATGATAGTAAAGCATCTGTAATGGGAAAAGGTGTTATAAATATTTTAACCAAAAGTGGAGAAAAGAGATATATCCCTAATGTTTATTTTGTGCCTATACTAAAATACAATTTGATGAGTGTTGAACAATTAATGTAGAAAGGGTACAAATTTTTCATTGATAATGATGTTTGTACAATTTTGGATAGAAATCCTAGTGGCAGGTTGATTGCAAAGGTCAAGATGACAAGCAATTGGATGTTCCCCCTCCAATTTCACTACATCCAAGGAATGAAGGAAATCAATTTCAAGATAGTGTGGTTAGATGAAAATTCCTTTGGCATTTGAGGTATATTCACCTTCATTTTGAAGGTTTGAGTTTATTACAAAACAAAAATATGGTGAAAGGATTACCAATCATAGAGCATCTAAATAATTCATGTGAAAATTGTATATTGGCAAAACAACATAGAGCAATTTTCCCAATAGGAAGTTCATACAGAGCAAGGGCACCATTGGAGTTGGTTCACATTGATATATGTGGTCCAATGTAGACTCCATCTTTAGGTGGAATCATATATTTCCTAACATTTATTGATGATTTTAGATGGAATACATGATATACTTTCTTAAGCAGAAGTTTGAAACCTTTGAAAAATTCAAGGAGTTTAAAGCCTTGGTGGATAAACTTGAAGAGGCCTATATATTAAAGTACTTAGATCTGATAGAGGTCGTGAATTCAGTTCTAAAGATTTTTTAAATTTTTGTAGATATCATGGAATCAAGAAACAATTTACAACAAGGTACACACCACAACATAATGGTGTAGCAGAGAGGAAGAATAGAACCATAATGGAGATGGTTAGGAGTATGTTGAAGGCCAAGAATTTATCCAATGTTTTTTGGGTAGAAGCAATGGCATGTGCAATATATATTTTGACTGGAGTCCTAGAAAGATTGTCAAAGACAATTCCATAAGAAGCATGGAATGGTAAGAAACACAGTGCATCTCATTTTAGAATTTTTGGATATGTTGCTTATTCACTAATTCCATCTGAATTGAGAAGAAAATTGGATGATAAAAGTGAGAAATGTATTTTTTTTTGTTATAGAGAAGAATCAAAAGCTTATAGATTGTATAATCCCATTTCAAAGAAACTAATAATTAGTAGAGATGTTGAATTCAAGGAAGAAGAATCATGGGATGAAAATGCTAACAAAATAGTCACAGGAGGAGCATCAATCTCTCACAATGAAGAAGAATCAAAGGAACAAGGTAGTCGACCAAATAAAAAACCACCAAGTACTCCACCAAGAATTTGTTTACGAGGAGCACCATCAAATAATCAAGATCATCATACTCCAAATTCAAATGTAAGTGATTAGTCAAATCCTACACTTGCCTCATTGAGGCCAAGGCATAGAGGTAAGAAAACAAAAAGATTAAAAGAGATATATGATTAAGGTGAAGAGAATGTAGATATGTATTCAAATTTTTCTTTATTCTCTTATGGTACCATATATTTTGGAGCAGTAAAAGAAGATAATTAGATCAAAGCAATGGATGAAGAAATTGATTCTATTGAAAGAAATCAAACATGGGAATTAGCGAATCTACCTAAAGGTAAAGATTACAACTTATAGGAGTCAAATGGGTTTATTAAACAAAATTAATGCTAAAGGAAAAATTGTAAAACATAAAGCAAGATTGGCTACAAAAGGATTTTCACAACAAATGGGATTGATTATATTGAAACATTTTCTCCAATTGCTAGACTTGATATAGTTAGAACAATTTTAGGAATAATTGCACACAATAATTGGAAATTTCATCAAATGGATGTAAAATAAACATTTTTGAATGGTTTTATTGATGAGGAATTTTATGTTCAACAACCACTTGGTTATGAGGTATATGGGCATGAAAATAAAGTATATAAATTGAAAAAGGCACTTTATGGTTTGAAATAGGCACCCAAGGATTGGTATAACATTATTGATTCATGTTTGATAAGCAATGAATTCAATAGAAGTAATAGTGAGCCCACATTGTATTAGAGATCAATGAGCAAGGTAAAATTTTGATTGTGTTTTTGTACATTGATGATTTGATTTTCATTGGAAATTTTTCAATAGACATGTACAAGTCAGCAATGAAGATAGAATTTGAGATGACAGATTTGGGCTTGATGAGATATTTCTTAGGCATTGAAGTCATTCAATCTGATAAAGGTATCTTTATTTTTCAATCCAAGTATATCAAGGATGTGTTGAGAAGATTCAAAATGATAAATTATAATCTAGTGTAGACACATGAAATTGACATCATGCATTCAATTAGGTCATATTCATTCATTCAACAAATAAATCAAGTTTATTTATCAATCTCCTAAAGTCATCAATTTAAATTAAATAAATCAACTTGATCCTAACATCACCCTTTTAATTAAATAAACCAAACTTTATTTAATTGAAATCCAAATGCATATTCCATCCCTTTTTTATTTAAATAAATCAAAAATATTTAAGTCAAAAGGGTCAAAATCACCTAAACATCACCTAAGCTAATCTAATCCTGATTAAACTAACCTAACCACCCATCACATCCTCTAGCTTTTCCCACTTGCACCCATAAAGCATTTTAATTCATTTATAAATTCATCATTTTCACTCAACATGGCATCTTTGAGGAATATTCCCTCAAATTTGAATTCAAAAATAAGTTGGCATGTACATCCAACAAAGCATTTATGAGGCCTTACATGTCTCTCACATGTCTCTTGCACAAGGTCAAACTCAGCATTTAATTCACAAATTCAAATTTGAATCTCCCCCTCTTGGGCACATTGACCAAAACTTGCACATTCCTCCAACCTATCACAAGTTGAAAAGTGGCTCCATCTCATTGGCTAAATCTTTGTCCCACATTCATCCATTTGGCTATTTCTCTCATCAAAATAATCTATAAATAGAGGCATCATCCTTCAACAAATCATCCACAAATCCTATGCAAAGTCACTCTCTTCGTTTGAGAACTGATTTTGTCCATTGCATCATCATAATTGGCATTATCAAGGGTTGGGAAAGGGCTTCTTTCCACATAAAAGAAGCACCAATCCACTTATGAAGTGATGGTTTAATCCATTTTAGATAGTTTTACATGCTTATGATTTCTTTGTAATGCTTTTTATCATGTTTCCTTGTCTTAATGTGATTAAGAACTTCATAAGGAGTTTGATTATTGTTTTTGGTTAACTTCCATAGCATGTCAAGCAATATGGATGTGTTGATTTTTGTCAGATTTATTGCATAAGCAAGAGGAACCAACACCAATCCTCTGTGATAACAAGTCAACAATTGCATTATCAAAAAATCATGTATTTCACAAGAGGAACAAGCACATTGATACAAAGTATCACTTCATCAGAGAATTGGTTAACAATGGAGAAATCTACCTTGATTTTTGTAGATCTAAAGATCAATTGGCAGACATTTTCACTAAAGCATTACCAAAGGAAAACTTTGGATTTAGAGAGTATTAATTTCTCCCTTTTTAATAACATTTTGTTTCCAAAAATCTTACATACTAGCATCATGGACTATAAAAAAAAAAAAATCACACAGTTTTTTCCAAAAATCTTACATTCTCCCTTTTTGTCAAAATGAGCATTAAATGTAGAAGTTTCACCCAACTATAGAGCATTAAATTTAGAAATTTCTCCCAAGCGATCAAACAATGCATTTAAAAAAAAAACTTATATAGTAGCCTACCAGTCTATTTTCCACACGTGTTTTGAATATGTAAAACTCTAGATGGTTCTAAAACCTCTTTAAATAGAGGCATTTTGTAATCAATGAAGTAATAAAATCTGCCTTTATTTTTATTTTTTTTTACTACCTTTAGTCTGGTATGAAAGCTAAGAAGAGCCTAGAGAGAGAGTGATAGAATCCTAGTTGATGTTTGAAGGCATTGAGTAAGTTGAATGTTGTTCTAAAAGTACTATAGTAGTTGGAGGAAGCTTCCAAAGTTTGAATGATAGTTGTGAGGGAATCTTTAGAAAATACTATCAGTCAAGGTTGCAACCTGAAAGATCTTGAAGAGATTGTAAGCTTGTGTTTAAAAGGTGCTAAAGAGTTCATAGCTATCAAAAAGGCATGTCTAAGCTGCCAGTGTTTGACAGAAACCAACAAGTGGCTATAAAGCATTAGCCATGTCATCAAGAACAACTGCAGCTCCATTCGGGTAGAAGGTATGCATTTAAGAAGTAGAGAGGATTGTATCGTGGCTTAGTAAAACCATATATTTTGTTATTTTGCATTGGATTTTTGTTATGTTTCTTTGGCTCAGTCTTGGCTAGTATTTTGCTTTAGAAAGAAAATTGATATTGTAAGAATCTAGAACTTTCTTATTGTAAAAGTGCAAAATCATATTAAAAAAAGGTGGAAACAAACTATTAAAGTAAGCACTGGAGTGATACAATAAACAATATGGCATCGAGAAGTAGTATAGCTCAACCACAAATTCCAATTTTCTCTAGTAAAAATTATGAACTTTGGGCTATAAAAATGAGAACATTTTTTTGTTCTCAAGAAGTATGGGATCTTGTTGAAAGAGGGTTTCCTAAACCACCAAATGAGGTTGCATATCTAGTACTATCACAATAAGATAAAGATAAATTACAAGATAATAGAAAAAAGGATACAAACACATTATTTCTTATTCAACAAGCATTAGATGAATCTATTTTTCCTTAAGGATTCTATAGCCACAAAATCTAAGATAGCATGGGACATATTACAAACAACATATCAATGAACATAAAAAACTTTAAGGTTGCTAAATTGAAAACAATTAAGTGTGATTTTGAGAATCTATGCATGAAATATTTAGATTTATTTGATCATTTTCTTAATCAAGTAATGAATGTGGTCAATCAGAATAGATAATATGGTGAAGATTTTATTGATCAAAAGGTTGTTGAAAAAAAATTGTGTAGTTTGACAAGAAAATTTGAAGTCGACATTGTTGCTATTGAGGAGTCTAAGGATTTGACTCAACTCTCTATAGATGAGTTAATGGGATCAATTTTATCTCATGAAACTAGGATGAATAGGAATAAAAATTCTCCAAGAATGCTTTTAGATCATAGGTGTCATTTGGCAAAGGAAGAGGAAGATCAAACTTCAAAGGAAGAGGAAGGCGTAGAAGCAGAGATGGACATATGAGTCCAAATCAAGAAGAAAGAACTAGCCAATCCAATCAAAGTTTCAATAATAGAGGACGAGGGAGAAATCAACAACCATCAAGGTTTGATAGGTCTCACATTCAATGTCATTACTGTAAGAAATTTGGTCATTTTGCAAATGAATGTAGGAAGAAACAAGAAGAGGTGGGAAAACATGGTGCTAATTACTCAGTTGTGTTTGATAATAATTCAAGGAGTTTATTCATAACCTATGGTGTTGCTCCAGAAAGTTCTAGAGATATATGGTTTCTAGATAGTGGGTTGTAGTAATCACATGACTGGTAATAGAGAGTTATTTGCTAGTTTGAATAATTCCTTTAAAATTTTGAAGTGAAAATGGGAAATGATAGTAAAGTATTTGTAATGGGAAAAGGTTTTATAAATTTTTTAACCAAAAGTGGAGAAAAGAGATATATTCCTAATGTTTATTTTGTGCCTAGACTAAAACACAATTTGATGAGTGTTGGATAGTTAATGCATAAATGGTATAAATTTTTCTATGATAATGATTTTTGTACAATTTTGGATAGAAATCCTAGTGGTAGTTTGATTGCAAAGGTCAAGATGAGAAGGAACTGAATGTTCCCCCTCTAAATTCAGTGCATCCAAGGAATGAAGGAAATCAATTTCAAGACAATGTGGTTAGATGAAACATGGCTCTGGAATTTGAGGTATGGTCACCTTAATTTTGGAGGTTTGCGTTTATTACAAAAGAAAAATATGGTGAAAGGATTACCAATCATAGAGCATCTAGCTAGTTCATGTGAAAATTGTATATTGGAAAAACAAAATAGAGAAAGTTTTCCAGTAGGAAGTTCACATAGAACAAGGGCACCATTGAATTTGGTTCACACTGATATATGTGTACCAATACAGATTCCATCTTTAGGTGGAAGCATATATTTCCTAACATTTATTGATAATTTTAGCAGGAAAACATGGATATACTTTCTCAAGCAAAATTTTGAAGCCTTCAAAAAATTCAAGTAGTTTAAAGCCTTGGTGGAAAATAAAGTGGCCTATATATCAAAGTACTCAGATCTAATAGAGGTGGTGAATTAAGTTTTAATAATTTTTTTATTTTTTGTGGATATCATGGAATCAAGAAACAGTTTACAACAAGGTACACACCACAAAAAAATGGTGTAGTAGAGAGGGAGAATAGAACCATAATGGAGATGGCTAGGAGGAAAATAATTTATCCGATGTTTTTTAAACAGAAGCACTAGAATGTGCAATATAAATTTTGAATAGGAGTCCTACAAAGAGTTTCAAATAAAAAATTCCACAAGAAGCATGGAATGGTAAGAAACACAGTGTCTCTCATTTTAGAATTTTTGGATGTGTTACTTATTCACTAGTGCCATATGAATTTAGAAGAAAATTGATGATAAAAGTGAGAAATGTATTTTTTTGTTATAGTGAAGAATCAAAAGCTTATAGATTGTATAATCCCATTTTAAAGAAATTAATCATTAGTAGAGATGTTGAATTCAAGGAAGAAGAATGATGGGATGAAAATGATAACAAAATAGTCATAGGAGGAGCATCAATCTCTCACAGTGAAGAAGAATCAAAGGAACAAGGTAGTTAACCAAATCAAACACCACCAAGTACTCCACCAAGAAATTTTGTTCAAGGAGCACCATCAGATCATCAAGTTCATCCTACTCCAAATTTAAATGTAAGTGATGAGTCAAATCCTACACTTGCCTCATTCAAATTGAATTCTCTTCAACTTGAAGAGAATGTAGATATATGATCAACTGAATTCAAATCTTAGAAAAAAAACAAAAATAGATATGTAGATATGTATTCTCTTCAACTTGAATAGAATGTAGATATGTATTCAAATTTTTCTTTATTCTCTTATGATCCCATATATTTTGAAGAAGCAGTAAAAGAAGATAATTGGATCAAAGCAATGGATGAAGAAATTGATTCTATTGAAAGAAATAAAACATGGGAATTAGTGAATCTACTTGAAGGTAAATATTACAACTTATAGGAGTCAAATGGGTTTATAAAACTAAATTTAATGCTGAAGGAAAAATCGTAAACCATAAAGCAAGATTGGTTGCAAAATGATTTTCACAACATTATGGGATTTGATTATACTTAAACATTTTCTCTAGTTACTAGACTTGATATAGTTAGAAAAATTTTAGTAGTAGTTGCACATAATAATTGGAAAGACCATCAAATGGATGTATAATCAACATTTTTGAATGGTTTTCTTGATGAGGAAGTTTATGTCAACAACTACTTCGTTATGAGGTATATAGGCATGAAAATAAAGTATATAAATTGAAAATGGAACTTTATGGTTTGAAATAGGCACCCATGGCTTGGTATAATAAGATTGGTTCATATTTGATAAGAAATTAATTCAATAGAAGTAACAATGAGCCCACATTGTATATAAAAATCAATGAGCAAGGTTGCTACGCCCTTAATACTAGTGTACATCGGGTTATGAATAGTTGGCTTGCAGCTATCTTAACTCTCTATTAAGTCATGTTATATGTAGTATATTGTTATTTAGTTGTTTAGGGCGGTCTAAGACTTATATATATGTGTCTAAGTCAGCCTAGGTGATATCCTAGGCATAAATAGGTATATATAGGAGGTTGTGAGTCTTATTTCATCATCAAGTTGTGAAGTATGTTCTCATTAGAGATATTTGGAGGTTTTCCCCCTCGAAGTGGCTTGTTATTCTCAGTTATTATCAAGTATTTTCAGCATATTTCATATCATATTCTTTTATTGTGTAATTTATTTCATAATAAGTGGTATCAGAGCATGATCTTGCCACCGTAGAGGCAAGGTTTTTCTCAATTTTGGAGGCGATTTTGGGAAGAGAATATCTTTCAGATTTTGGAAAAAAAAATCTTATTTTTAAAGGCTTTTTGAAGAACATATTAAAGAAGCTAGTCTAGATTTCAGAAGAATTGGAGCATAATTAAACAAATTATTGCAGAATTAGGGTTTCTACACAATTTGTTTAGAATTTTTATATCTCACACATCTTGTCGAATTGGAGTCTTATTTTTATTCAATTTTTGAAGACTTACTAAAGGATATTACAGTAAAAAAATTAGTGGAATTGAAGTATAAATAAGAAATTTATTGAAAAATTAAATTTTTCACAATTATCACTCTCCACATTGTAAAACTGCTTGTTTCTTGGATATTTTTCTAGGTGGGCGTTATTTTTCCCCTAGTAAGTTACAATAAAAATTTTAGAGAATTTAAGTTTCATTTATGTGATTTATTTCAAAATTAGTGGTTCCCATCATGACGAAGCTTGCAACAAGTGGCAAAAAGAATGTTGTCACTCTGGGGAAGACTCCTGATAAGGATGGGGTAACAATAGAGGATCTTACTCCTAATGAGGAAATAAATAAGGTCAAGGAAGAAATTTCCTCAATTAATATGGATATGTGTGACCTAAGAGGAGATATATCAGACATACGAAACATGTTAAGCACCTACATGGTTGAACCAAGAAAGGAGTTCTCAAGCAACCAAGGTGAAAATTCTAGGTCAGCTACCATTGACACAAGCTTTAGTACTCCTATGGGATCTAGGAATTTATTTTTAAAGGTGGATATGCGCAAGTTCGATGGAAAGGATCCTCTAACATGGATAAACCAAATGGAGAATTTTTTTGAAGTACGCCAAGTCCCAAATGGACAAAAGGTCACGATGGCTTCCCTATATCTGGAACTAGATCAATTCATTTGGTATCGTTGACTTTGCACTCATCGAAGGAAAAAGGGGCTCACCATATCATAGTCAATTTTTACGGAGGAACTCCAAGAACAATATAGCAATAGCATGACAGACAACTTCTTCAACTAGCTGGCTAAGCTTCAACAAAGAGGATCAATTAAGGATTATATTCAACAATTCCAAAATCTATCCTTAAGAGTGGATACAATTACAGAGGAAAACATGAATGATTTACTCTTGGGTGGTCTCAAGGATCACATTCAACATGAGGTACACATGTTTAGCCCTAGCTCCATAAATGAGTCTTTTATCTTAACATGTAGGGTAGAGGAGAAGTATTTGATTCCTAAGAAGCAAGGGGCTAATGTGACAAGAGAGAAAGGATATTCAACACAACCTACTAAGTTGACTCCACAGCAAATTGAGGAGAAAAGAGAGAAAGGGTTGTGTTTCAATTGTGATAGCAAATACAGTTGAGGACATAAATGCAGTGAAAAGAAATTGTTTTATATTGAAGGTCCAAGTGAGGAAGAAGAGGAGGAACCCATACTAGAGGATGAAAGGGATTCAAATGAGGAGTCACATGATTCTCAACCAATAATTTATTGTCATGCACTCTCAAGTTTCAGTGCTCCACAAACTCTCAAGGTGTTGGGGTTCTTAAAGAAGCAGAAGGTCATAGTGTTGATCGACTTAGGTAGTACTCATAATTTCATCAACAAAAAGTTAGCTACTCGTCTAAATTGTTTTATATATCCAACTCCAAAGTTTGAGGTTTTGATTGCAGATGGTGGTATAGTTATTTGTTCAAGGAAGTGTCATAGTAGTAAATTATCCATGGGAGATTATCAACTTGATACCCCAATGTATGCGATATACATGGGTGCAGCAAATATTGTTTTGGGAGTACAATGGCTTACTACATTGGGAATGATTGAGATGAAATTCCAATAACTATTCATGAGATTTCAATCAAAAGGAAGAATAGTAGAGCTAAGGGGGTTGAAGGAAAAATCCCCACAAATGGTAAGCTCTCATCAAATGTAAAAGTTGCTTAAGAAAGGAGTGGATGGATTTGTGGCCCAGCTATGTTCATTAGAAGTCTCTCAATCTAATGCTCCTACTCAACTATATTTGAAAGCTATAATTGATCATCACTCAGGTGTTCTTGGAGATATGCCTAAAGGACTTCCTCCTAAGAGGGATCATGATCATGCCATACATTTAGTCCCAGGAAGCCAACCACCGAACATCAGGCCTTACAAGTATCCACACATACAAAAGAGAGATAGAAAAAATTGTTGAGGAGATGCTAGAGGTAGGAATTATCAGGCATATCCAAAGTGCTTACTCCTTTCCTGTGGTGATGATACGTAAAAAGGATGATACTTGGCACATGTGTCCAGATTATAGAGTGCTCAACATGTACACCATTAAAGATAAGTTTCTTATTCCAGTTATTGATTATTTTCTAGATGAATTGAATGGAGCTATGTATTTTACCAAGTTAGATCTTAGATCTGGTTATCACCAAATTCAGATTAAGGAGGACGATATTTGTAAGACGGAATTTCAGACCCATGAGGTCATTATGAATTTTTGGTGATGTCATTTGATCTTATCAATGCACCATCTACATTCCAAAATTTGATGAATTCCATTTTTAAGAAGTTCTTGAGAAAGTTTGTGTTAGTATTCTTTGATGATACATTGATTTATAGCAAGACTTGGGAAGAACATTTGCAACATGTGGATCAAGCATTACAAATACTTGAAGATCATAAACTCTATGGTAAGCCATCCAAGTGTGCTTTTGTTCTTATGGAGGTGGAGTATTTGGGACACATAGTTTCACATGAAGGAGTAAAGGTGGACCCTAACAACATTAAGGCTATCATGGAATGGCCTATTCCAAAAACCATTAAGAAACTGAGGGGTTTCTTGGGATTGACAGGGTACTATGGAATATTTGTGAAGAATTATGGTCATACAACAACACCTCTCACCACTCTATTGAAGAAGGATTCTTTTCATTGGAAAAGAGTCTTCCAATACAACATTTGAGAGATTGAAGGAGGCTATGTGTACAACTCCAGTGCTTTCCACTCCTGACTTCACCAAGGAACTCAGTGTGGAATGTGATGCTTCTAGAAATGGGATAGGAGTAGTGCTCATGCAAGAAGGTTGACCAATTGCTTTTGAGAGTTGTTAATTAAAGGGTAAGAATCAACTAAAACCTATTTATGAGAAGGAAATGTTAGCAATCCTCCATGCAGTTAAACAATGGAGGCCTTATCTATTGGGTAGACACTTCAAGGTTAAGACAGATCATGATAGCCTAAAATATTTTTTGGAACAAAGACTATCTTCTGAAGAGCAACAAAAATGGGTCACTAAGATGTTAGGATATGACTTTGAGATTGTATATAAGAAAGGGAAATGAAATATTGTAGCGGATGCACTTTCAAGGAAGGATGAGAAAGGTGAAGCATTATTGTGTGCCCTTTCAATATTACAAGAAAATTGGGTTGAGGAAGCCAAAGCAGAGTGGAAAAATGATGTTGTGACAAGTAATCTCATCAAAAAATTAAAAAATGATCCTAGTAGTTCAGATAAGTTTTGTTGGAAGGGAGATACTCTTTGGTATAAAGAGTGTTTGTATCTCTGCAATAATTCCACTCTTATACACAAGATTCTCACAGAATTGCATGAGACTCCAGTGGGTGGTCATTCAAGATTTTTGAAGACATATCATCGAGTCAAGCAAGATTTTTTTTGGGAAGGGCTAAAAGGTGATGTTCAAAAGTTTGTGGCTGAATGTTTGGTTTGTCAAAGGAATAAAGGGGAGACAATTAAGACACCAGGTCTCTTGCAACCCTTATCTATTCCTAGCCAATGTTGGGAAGAGGTATCCATGGACTTCATCACAGGGCTTCCCAAATATAAAGGTCATAATGTCATCATGGTGGTACTTGATCACCTCACTAAATATGCACATTTCATTACATTATCACATCCTTTTACAGCAAGTGCAGTGGAAAAAGATTTTTTGGAGAATCTCAAAAAGCTACATGGTACACCTAAGGTTATTGTTAGTGATCATGATCCTATCTTCACTAGTGACTTTTAGAAATATTTATTCTCATGTTTGGGTACTCAATTGGATTTTCATACCACCCTTGATTAGATGGGAAAACTGAGGTTGTTAATAAGTGTTTGGAAGGATATCTACATTGTTTCACTTCGGAGAAATAGTCTCAATGGGTAGATTGGCTACCTCTTGCCAAATGGTGGTATAACACTTTTTTTCATAGCTCATCAAAAATGTCTCCATTTTTGGCACTTTATGGATATCATCCTCCTTCCATCACATCATCAATAAAGGTGTCACCAAGAGTTTAGGCAGTAGAAGACCACTTGCTTCATCAACAACAAGTACTTTTAGGACTCAAGGAGAATTTATCCATGGCACAAAATTGAATGAAACAACAAGCAGACCAAAATCATAGTGAAAGAATTTTTGAAGGTTGGGATTGGGTCTTCTTGAGATTGCAGCCTTATAAGAAAATCTCACTAAAGAAACAAAAAAATAATAATAAGTTGTCTCCAAGGTATTATGGTCCATACCAAATCATGCAAAAGATCAGTAGTGTTGCCTCCAAGCTAGATTTGCCACCAAC
The DNA here is from genome assembly GCA_007258455.2 of Sequoia sempervirens. Lineage (NCBI taxonomy): Eukaryota > Viridiplantae > Streptophyta > Pinopsida > Cupressales > Cupressaceae > Sequoia > Sequoia sempervirens. Next base: position 90,084 of record VDFB02340519.1, on the reverse strand, counting down.
AACAAAGATACATCTAGTTTTTCATGTTTCCTATTTGAAGAAGGTCATTGGGCATAATATTCGAACTCAAACAACACTACTAGAGCTCGACGAAGAAGGAATAATCATTTTGGAACCAGAGTGCATTCGTCAAACACTCACAAAGAAGCTAAGGAATAGAATTCTCACTGAGTATCTCATCCAATGGAAGAATTTACAAGTTGAAGATGTCGCAGGGTATGTGTAGGATCATGATGGGCCAAAAAGTGGCAATATGATGGGTATGTGGCTGACGACTATTTTTTTACCCAAAATTGATGAAATGAAAAGGGTTTTTAAAGGAGACTCTCAGCTTTCCACCGACATCAATTATACTTTATTTTTAATTTAATAATTAATTATTATTCATTTTCTATTCAAATTACGACTAAAGTCCTAATTCATAGGCTGATTAAAAAACATATATAGCTTTCAAACGGTATCACATTTTTTAATCCAAAACATGCGTCACATTCTATGCTTCACATACTATGGGATTAAAAAGAAAAATGAATTTCATGAATTTTGACCAAGCTAAGGTGGTCAGGACATACAAGTTTTATATTTTTAAAAATTTGTAATTAAAAATTCATAATTAATTATTTACTTGGAAAAAATTACAAAAAAATATGCATCACATTGGGGCATGAGTCCTCTACTTATATCTACAATCATATAAAAAAATATTATCATTTTATTGTGGTTAGGGTGGTTAGACAAACACCTACTTATTTTTTTCCTTGAAATTTAAATACTACTGCATTGAAATTTCAAATTTTCACCAAATAGATATTTAATTCTTTTAAACAAACCTAGTAGTTTCGAAACTACATTCAATTTGCTATAGATTCTATTCTTACACATATTTGAAATAATATAGATAACTTATTCAAATTTTTACATCAAGTTGCCTACCTCTGAGTTTTTTGAATTTTTTGCCACTTAAGGGCCTATTTTTTCCATGATGATCCTACACATACCCCGCATGGGAGCATGAGGAGTTCATTCAATAGAATCCAAACTTGATTAGCATTGTGGACAATGCTTCTTTGAAGAAGGGGGCATGCTACGCCCTTAATATTAGTTTACATCGGGTTATGAATAGTCGGCTTGTGGCTATCTTAACTCTCTATTAAGTCATGTTATCAAATGTAGTATATTGTTATTTAGTTGTTTAGGTCAGCCTAAGACTTATATAGATGTGTCTAAGTCAACCTAGGTGATATCCTAGGCATAAATAGGTATATATAGGAGGTTGTGAGTCTTATTTCATCATCAAGTTGTGAAGTGTGTTCTCATTAGAGATATTTGGAGGTTTTCCCCCTCGAAGTGGCTTGTTATTCTCAGTTATTATCAAGTATTTGTAGCATATTTCATATCATATTCCTCTATTGTGCAAGTTATTTCATAACAAAGGTCAAATTTTGATTGTGTGTCTATATGTTGATGATTTGATTTTCATTGGAAATTTTTCAATAGACATGTTCAAGTCAGCAATGAAGAAAGAATTTGAGATTACATATTTGGGCTTGATGAGATAGTTTTTAGGAATTGAAGTCATTAAATCTAATAAAGGTATCTTTATTTGTCAATCCAAGTATATCAAGGATGTGTTAAGAAGATTTGAAATGATAAATTGTAATCCAATATGAACTCCAATTGCAATAGGACCAAAACTTAGCAAAGAGGATGAGGGATCAAATGTTGATCCAACTATGTTTAAAAGACTAGTGAAAAGTCTAATGTTTAGCTAGATATTATGTATGGTGTTACTTTGATCTCAAGGTTCATAGAGTCACCTCAGAATTCCCATTGGAAAGTTGGAAAAAGGATACTAAGATATGTTGCAGAAAAAGTTGGATATGGAATTCTTTATTCCAAAACTAATCATTTTGGTTTGATTGGTTATATTGACAATGATTTTGCAGGTAGTATAGATTACAAAAAGAGAACTTTTGGATATGTCTTTCATTTTGGATTAGGAGTTGTATCATGGGCATCAAAGAAGCAACCTATAGTGACAATTTCATTAGTTGAAGCCGAATATGTAGCCACAACTTCCACAACATGTCAAGAAATATGGATGCATCATTTTTTGTCAGATTTTTTGCATAATCAAGAGGAACCAACACCAATCCTTTGTGATAACAAGTCAGCAATTGCATTATCAAAAAATCATGTATTTCACAAGAGGAGCAAGCCCATTGATACGAGGTATCACTTCATCAGAGAATTGTTAACAATGGAGAAATCTACCTTGAGTTCTACAAATTTGAAGATCAATTGGAAAACAATTTCACTAAAGCATTACCAAAGGAAAACTTTGCATTTGGAGAATATTAATTTCTCATATTTTTTTCAAACTAGGCATTAAATGTAGAAGTTTCACCCAACTGTTGAGCATTAAATTTAGAAGTTTCTCCCAACCATTTCTCCCAAGCAATCAAATAATGCATTTAAAGCAAAAACTTCTAGAGCAACCCGCCAGTCTATTTTCCATGCATATGTTTTGAATATGTAGAACTCTAGATGGTTCTAAGACCTCTTTTAATAGAGGAATTTTGTAATCAATGAAGTAAGTAATAAAATATTCCTTTCTTTTTATTTGTTTTCACTGCCTTCAGAAATCCACCTTAAAAGGTGATCAATCTGGGCATCATAAGTTTCCTAGATAACCAGCTCGAGTTGTCCCCGATGGCCGAGCTTAACCGACACACTCTAAGCACTGACTTGGTTAGGTGGTCGGGCCTGTGGCCAAGCTTGTGTACCCCATTAATCTTATCTTGCCATATTTAACATTTTTTGTTCCCGTAACATTTATCGTTCCTCTATTTGAACGTTTGATGTCATGTAGTTGTTTGTTTCCACCGTAAGAGGTTTCTCCAATAAGTGAACTAGTACGAGCTCATATATTTCGTTTATGATCCTTAGTTCACATTTTTAATTTTGAAAATTGTGACTTATAGATTTAGATTTTCATTAGCTCATAGTTATGCACTATGGAAAAAATGTTCTATTTATTTTCCTTAAAAAAATGTTTACACATGTTTGTTTATATGTAAAAAGGCCTTTGGGCGTGTCTTATTTTTTTCTTGTAAAAGAATAATCATTAATATTAAAAAATATTTAATTTTATAATTTAAATTAAAATATAATTATTTTTTAATAATTTAATTTAAATATTGTAATTCAATTTTTTAGTTTTATAAAATAATATAGTAATTAAATTTTATAATCTTATAAATTAAGAATTATTACTAATGTCTTTTGATTTATTTTAATAATATAAGATAAAATTTAATTAGATAAAATAAAGAATTATATTTGTAAAATAGATTATTAATGTACACATTTGAAGTTAAAAATTTAAATTGTGGTGGTCATCAAAACACACATTATGGTTAAGGATACATCTATTTAGATGCTTAAGGAAAAAAATTACTATTTGTTGTAATTGAAAAAACATTACTATAATAATATATACTATAGCAATGTTTTTCCAATTAAAACAAATAATTGAGGAGAAAAAACCTCTAATAGTAATGTGTACTATACATACTAATACAAAAATAATGAGTGACAAATAATAGAAGTGTCACCAACATTCAGTAGAATAATTTATATCACTTAAATGTTGTGTTGCCTTTTACTAATCCTCTTTGATTTCTACTTATATTTTTTGGATTTTTTTCCAATGCATCTAACAACTTCAATTTTTGATAAGAAATCTTGGAGATATGACCCCATCAAGTTGGGGTACCAAAAATAATGAAGATGGATGGTTGATGAATATTACCTAACATGTTTCCTTAAGTATCTAAATAAATGTATCCAAAATAAAATTACCTAATTTTGATAATGATACATATGGTTCTCTAGAAATAGTAACTATTTCACCCCTTTAATCCTATTTAATATCCTAATATAGCATATAAAGAACTATTGACATTGTTGGACCTATGGAAAACCAATTAATAAATGGAACTGATCCAAAGTAAAAAATATATGATATTTAGAGTTGATCTTATTTCAAACAAACTACCAAAATTAAAATAAAGAAACCCATAGCCACAATTGGCATTCCAATAGTTATCTTAAGGGAAACAATTGAATTTTCATATTATAGCTCTAATAAAAATAATGATTAAATATTTTTTGATTATATGTTAAATTGACAAGTAAGATCAATAAGAACACCCTTAATTGGTTTGTAGTGAACATAAGCTCTAGCATATAAAGGTCCATAAAAATCATTCACAAGGATCTTATCAAGTGAAAATGTACTAATTGTTATAGAAGAAGATGTAGAATTATTATAATCATCATTAAACATGCCCACAAAATTATTTTTAAAATCATTGAAATCAATATGCTTTAAAAATTCAATATTATATTGTACCTTATGTGAAGATTGTGCCTTAAAAAATCTATTGTTTTAAGAAATCCTTGTGAATGTAATTGACCAAATGAATATCACTTGACACCCTTACACACCAACATATCAGTCTATAGAATTTTTTCTCAAGGCACATGAGTGTCTTAGTAGCTTTGGCTAGACCTATATAGTTGTATGAAAAATCCTAACAAGTAATCATAAACATAAAATAATAAATACTTAAGAAAATTCATACTAAAATCTAGCAGATTTTTGCTATGTATTAAAATATTTTTAAAATGGTTACAATGATGGTGTTTTTATGCAATTTCTTTCTTGCACTACCTTGAGTATAATTGGAATACTTCACATCTACTCTAGCTTTATCCTATCTTGAGCTACATACCTTAAAAGAAAATTATGAAATCATAATTTGTTTGGTTAATAATTTTTGTATCACTATTACGTATCTTTGAAATGATCATTACTTTGATAAATTAATAATACCTTCATAGTTGTTTCATTTGTATAAATTTGTAAAAAAATATATTAAAGTATCACAACTTCCAAATTCTTAAAAAGTAGTGATAGCACCTAGAGATTTTATAAAATGACCAATTGACACAAATATTTATAATCTTCTCAACCAAAGTACTACTTAAAATAACTACCAAAAGTCTTTATGTGTAGTATTTGGTTAATAAGATTATATAAATATTTATGCATATCTACCATTTGATAGAACCTTTAAGTGTTGTCATTGAATATCAAAAGGGACTAAAATAGAAAGCAAATAAAATGAAAATCAATGTGTCATATGATCTTATCCTAAATATATAAAAAATCTGTATAATAAAAGAAGGAAAGACATTAATCTTTCTAACAAGCAACTTCTCATGTTTGAACTCACTAAGAATATGGACTAGCAAATATTTAATTCTACCTTACTCTATTTTTCTTGTTTCAAATCCTTGAACTTTGCCACTCATTGTGTGTTTATTATATTGTATAGTAAACATTACTATTAAATGCTTTTCTCCCCTCAATTTTTTATTGTAATTGGAAAAGATTTTCATTTAATAACCATAAGATGTGTTTTGATGACCACCACAATTTTAATTTTTAACTTCAAATATATATATTAATAATCTATTTTACAAATATAATTCTTTATTTTATCTAATTAAATTTTATCTTATATTATTAAAATAAATCAAAAGACATTAGTAATAATTTTTAATTTATAAGAATACAAAAAATTAATTACAATATTATTTTATAAAACTAAAAAATTGAATTACAATATTTAAATTAAATTATTAAAAAATAATTATATTTTAATTCAAATTATAAAATTAAATATTTTTTAATATCATTGATTATTCTTTTAAAAGAAAAAAATAAAAGACACATGAGAGGCCTTTTTACATATAAACAAACATTGTAAACCCCCATATCACCTTTCATGACATTACACAACACACCCCACCTACCTTTAAGCTTGAGCCATTAGCCTCTCTTCCAAGGCAATGCCTGGCTTCCTAATTGACACCATTCATTAATCAGATAGCTATGAAATACATCGAACAGTTCACAGTTGCCATATGAAATATTTGTGTCATTCGAGTCATGATTTGAGATTTTAGTCTGAGTCCTTCAAATCTTGAATCGAGATTTTGGTCTGAGTATGTCAGTCATGAAAGCTTCGCAAATTCCTCTTCCACACTAGCCCGTGCATGGGATGTTATTCCATCCCAATGTCCTTTAGGTCTACTTTTATCTTTGATGCTAATCCTTCCCAACACATAGGTACGTTTGAAAACAACAATTCATGCTTTTGATCAATGCCAGCTTTTGACAACAAGTCTGCCACTCCATTGGCCTCTCTTAAAAAATGTTTGATTGTAAAGTCATTTATTTGTTTCAAGAGCCTATTGATTTTTATAACCCAGATATTTAGCCTATAGTTGAGAGCTTGATTTGACGCAACTTCCTTGCTTACAATTAAAGAATCTCCCTCAATATCAATTTGGTGCTTATTGTTATCTACACAGAACTTCACCCCTTCATAAAGAGTCGAACATTTTGCCTCATTGTTCGTCCCTACTGGAAAACTTTTGACACTGCCCACACTATATTCCCTTTTTCATTCTTGGGAACAAACGCTGAACTTGAGGGCTCAAGGTTACCCTTCAAGGCCCCGTCGAAGTTCAACTTCAATCTGCCTTGGGGTGACAACATCCAATTTGGTGGATTTCAAAAGGTAACCTTTTGGGGCTTCGATTAGGGGCGAATTTCACACCATCCTTTGGTCCCAAGTTGATATAAAATTATACCTCCTACTTCTCACCTTCACATTGAAATTTTCATAGATCCCCCTTTCAATTTTACAAAGGATACCGTTCACATGAGTCTACATGTCTTTAAAGATCCTCGCATTCTTTTCTTTCCACAGTTGTCATATTATCATGGTTGGGACTTCCCACCACAATCCATCCAATGCGGATCCCTTCCCCAGCAATGTTCATGCTTTAAATACCTCTAATAGACCATTTGGTTTGGGCTCACCCATTCTAGTTTAGCACAAAAAAAATTCCAACATACTTACAGTGCCACCTCGTACTAAAGCAATATGTGATTTACAGATTCAAGATTATTATAGCAGAGGACACATCTATGAGGATCCGCTATGCCAATTCTCTTAGATGATCACCGGTTAAAATATTGGAGTGCAAGGCAGTCCAAGCAAATGCCCAAGTTGCTTTTCGAAGAACAAAGTTACTCCAACACAATTGTACAGGCCAGGTCATAGCAGACCTTTCTTTCCTTATGACTTCATAGCCCAATTTTGTTGAATATTCCCCAGAGCTTGTCGCACCCCATTTGATAGTATCTGGCTCACCTATAAAAGACAAGCTACGTTTGGCCAGTTTAGCTTCTACCGCTATCCTTTGAGTTGTAGGTAAGAAAGATAGATCCTTCCATGAGTATTCAGTCCTTCCTTTAGCTTCCCACAAGTTCGCATAGTCACTGATGCAATACCCATACTTATCAATGGCTTTTTGGATTAGGTATTTGATGCCAAAGAAATTCGTAAGAGGCTCGTAGCCATTCCAAGAGTCGAACCAAAAGGATGCTCGCTTCACATCCCTCACCACCCAGGTTATGTGATCAGTAATTATTGGCTTATGGGACAAAATAAAGTTTCATACTATCGATCCCCTCTATGGATTAGCAACAGTTAGAACTATATTATCCTCTTGAGAATCCAAATATTTGTCCTTCAGGAACTTGGCCCATAACTCCTTTGAGTTTTTGTACAAATGCCACACCAACTTTGCACTAAGCACTTCGTTCTGCAACATCAAGTCCTTGACACCCGCTATACCTTCAGCCTTTGGCTTCACCACCGTGTCTCAGCCTAGCAACGGTATCCTCTTTTATCATGCGCCCTATCCCAAAGAAATTTATGTTGTATCCCCATTAACCGATTTGCCACCCTTTTTGGTATTTTTAGGCATGTTAGCATATATATTTGAATAGCCACTAAAACTACCTTTATCATCGTTATCCTGCCCGCCAATGCGAGACACCTTCCCCTCCAATTTTCAGTTTTGAGCCTGCACGTATCCAATGTCTCTTCCCATAATGAAGGTGTAGCCTAGCCATAGAACAAAGGAATTCCTAAATATTTGAATGGGATACAGCCTATATTAAAACCCAGCACACCTGCTAGGCGTTGCCTTGTTTTGCCAGTGTTGAAAAAAAATATAACTGATTTGTCCCTATTCACTATTTGACTTTCTTCACAATTCAGTTTTTCCAAAACCACCTTGATTGTTTCTATTTCTTCCAAATTCTTCCAAGGATGAACTACCAAAGAGGATAGTATCATCGGCAAAGAGCTGGTGTGAAATGGTTGAGATAGCTTCTGGCACTTTTATACCCTTCCAACACCCCAACCGACGTAGTTTGGAAATATAGTAGCTCAGTGCTTTGGCCATTAACACAAAAAGGAAGGGAAACAATGGGTCTCCTTGCCAGATCACCCTGGCAGTGCTAAAGAATCCACATGGGGAACCATTTATTATGATTGAATACCTTGGCATTGATATGCATGCGTAAACCCACTTCAACCACTTATTTCCAAAGTCCATATGCTTCATCACCTTTAATAGAAGATGCCAAAAAAAATATATCATAGGATTTACTTAGATCTAGCTTTATAATCATGCCTTTTTTGTTTTGACTTTTTTAATGTGTAGAAAACTTCATGTGTTACTATCACCCCATCCTCATCCATGATGTTCCTTTCTAGGATAAAACTGGTTTGTTCTTTAGATATTATTGCTGGCATGAGTGGCTTTAACCTATTCACCATTGCCTTCGTGACAATTTTAGAGACTTTATTTCAAAGAGAGATAGGTCTATAGTCTAAAAACGATTCATAATTGTCTTTTTTGTGGATTAAAGCTATGCTAGTGTTGTTAAAATCCTTGAGCATATTGGACCTTCTCCTTGATTCTTCCACTACCCCATGCAAATTCTTCCCAATAAAATCCCAACACACCTGGTAAAAGAGTGCATTGAAGCCATTTGGTCCAAGTGCTTTCTCAGGTTGCATTTGAAATGTTGCTTCTCTTACTTCCTCAAGAGAAACTATAGCTTCAAGTTTATTGTTCATTTCCACATTGATGATTGTGTTGATGTCTTCCAAGAAGCTACACTCGATGCCTTCCACCTCACCATTGTTTCCTAATAGATTCTCAAAGAAAATGATTCTAACCTTTTGAATATCCACTTCATCAGTCACAACTTGGCCCTATGAGACTTCTATCTACACTATCCTATTCCAGCTTCTCTTCACCTTCATTGAATTATGGAAAAAATTAGTATTTGAATTTCCCTCATGAAGCCATGACTCCCTAGACTTCATTTTCCAATAAATATCCTCTCTATATAGGATCTCATTATATTCTCCCAACAATTCTTTTTCATTTTCATATTCTACATTCATCATCCCCTGACTTTTATTTTTTCTCTTAGGTCTACCATCTCCCTTTCTAAGTGTTCTTTCTCTTCAAAGATGTTTTTGAAAACTATTTTGTTCAATTGCCTGAGCCTCTCCTTAATTCAATTTAGATTTTTATAAAAGATAAACATCTTTGACCCTTCCAACTTTAGAGGTTTTCTCCATCATGCTCTCATGAGATCAATTATGTCCTTATTCCTTAGCCACATATTCTCAAATCTAAACTATCTCTTCACTGGCTTAGTCTTTTCTATGATGATGAGTTCCACTTAGAGGTAATGGCTAGATATTGGAGATGGGTGTATGAATGCTTTTGGTAGCACTTCATCCCACATCCACATATTTGAAACAAGAAATCTATCTAACCTTTTGACTATGTTAGTAAAGTACTTTTTCCTATTGTTCCAAGTATATATGTCATTTGAAGTCTTTATATCAATTAAATTGTTTGCCTCTACAAATCTACATAAATCTTTTTGTGCATGTATGACCTTCTAGGTTCCCCCTTTCTTTTTATTTAAATCAAGTATTGTATTAAAGTCAACCCCAAGACAATCCTTACAAATTTTAATCCTCTTGATATGGCCTCCCAAACCAATGTCTTTTCTTTTGTGTTAACAAAACCATAGATATTAAAAATGTGTATTTGAAATTGGGATCTCAGGATTTTACCTCTAGTTGCATCCATGAATGTTGTTTTGAAATTTGGTTCACCTTGTATTTGGATTCATTCCATAACACACCCAGTCCTAGACTATTGATCCATCGAAATTGACAAATGCACTCTTCCATTTCTTGTAGTAGTTCATAAATGATGTAGTTTGAAAATATGGAAATTTTGTTTCTTGTGATAGTATGATGTCAGCATTCAAATAGTCCAATTGGCAATTGACCAGTCACCTTTTTGTAGGGATTTTTAGGCCCCTAATGTTCCAAGTGAGGATCCTCATCTTCCTCCAAGGGAGGAGCAATCTTCCTTAGATCTAGTCATGTAGAATTTGATTGAGGTTTGATCACCTTTCAAATCCTCTGCTTCCCTCTTTTTTTTATTTGATTTCCTCCCTATTCTTGGGGCTGAGGCCACCTTTGTAGTTTAGAAAATGTGCCTTGGTTTAGATATGTCGTTGGAATCTTTTATCTTTGAAGCAGATTCACCTTCACTCTATTTTAAATTCAAATGTACCAAAATTTGATAGTTTTTTTATTTTTACAACCTACTTGCATTATTTAAAATAAAAAACATATTAAAACTATCAAAGTATCAATATATATATATATATATATGGATTCTTGGTCCTCCAAGATCTACAAGAGGTTATTTTTAGTTTTTTTCAAAAAAATCATTATGACTAAAAAAATATAAGTGGAAATTTTTAGAAATTTCTAAAAAAAGATGAGGTGGCTACCAATAAGGATGCACATAGATAGTTTTGGATGAAAGGGTTTCAATCAAAACCCTTTCAATCAAAATATTACATTTAAATTAAGTCACATTTTAAAGTGAAAAGGGGAAAAATTCAAATTTTATAGTTTTGGGCAAACAGGTTTTACCCGAAACTCTATGTGCCACATATAGGCCATGTAGTTTCAAGTGAAACTATTTCGACCAAAACTATTTAGTTGGTTGAAAGTGTGACACAAGTGTGTGATTTTACCCATAGATATGGATGATTATTATATTTTCTCAAAGTATTCAAGTTTAGGTATATGTTGAGTATCTATGATCTTCAAAAAGATAACCCCAAGGTTTTAATAATCAAGTCTTGACTTTGTAGAAAATGACTTAGTGGTTAATGATTTGTTATTTTTACAAGGGTCCTTACAATCTCTTAGCTATAACTTTGAATAATAAAGGGTTTGAAGGATTTGAAACTATTATGAAACCCTAAGTTAGTTTCCAGATCCAAAATCTCAAAACAATGTTCAACTTCTAATATGACAATCTGGGTGATGGTTTTCTTCCTAAACTAACTTAGTTTAAATTAAAATGCAAAAAATAGGGTGAGAAGAGATTGAGCTAAGAAAACCTAAGGATAATGACAATAATAGTATGTGTTGTAGATAGATAGAGCCCTCACAAAACTAATTCCTACTTGATCAAGAAAATACTTTAAGGGAACAATTTAAACAAACTCCCACAATTGAACTAACATCAAAATAAGGCTTTGACTAACCATGCAAAGTAACTTACAATCAGTAAATTATAAATTGTATGACCTAGATGTCTATCAAATATCTTCACACTTCACCACTATCATAAGTAAACCTTATATAATATTGAAGAGAGGAACCATGCATACATATAAAAATAACAAGTGAAACACCAAACTTCATTGCTTCAAGCTTATTTTAATCTCAAAAGTATTGGTTACAACAATTCATGTTCAACAACCCTTTACAATTGAGCGAAGATTTTATTTTAAATAGATAAGTCTCACAATACCCAAGACAAAATTAATGGTGGAGATCATCTAAACACCAATGGCCAAGATTATATTTGCATTTAATATTTTGAGTGTATTAAATGTTGACAACATATTCATCATCCATATCCAACTAAATTTTGTTATAAATGTGCCTAGAGATATGTAAAATTATAATATATCTTTTGAATTAAATATATTTTACAACATCCCATAAAATCTGGGGCACAAAATTCCAAATATTCCAACTAGTAGCTTCACAAAGAAATTTATCAATAACTCTTCTACCCTCTAATTTATCTTTCTTGATTAATTTGACAAAAGAAATCAATATTGAAGTGGCCTCTTTGTTTAGAGGACCTAGGGAAGCATGAACCTTATAGCATAATACATCATATTTATCAATTAGTTGATGATGTAGTTCCATCCAAGAAGGTTTTTGGTTGATCAAACCTTGTGACCTTACCAAAAATTAGGTAGCAGTATCCATAAAATTTGTAGATAGGTCTTTTGTGGGCTCCTTATGTATTAGCAACTTCCATTGTTGCTTCAGAGTCTCTTCATTTAGCTTCATAGAAGCATCTATCTATTTCTTCTTATGTTCCTACAAAAATAGACTACATGCCACCAAAATTTCATTGATTTGATCATTTATATTATTTACCTCTAACTCAACCTACATGATAATTTCCCTATGAAATCTTAATGTGTGCAACTAGTAGTGAGGTTCTTTCACTAATTCCTTTTTCAAAATACCTTCCCTAATTATTACATCATTGAAAATTTTCCCTATGGACTCTACTTTTGGAAATATTAAACCATAATACTTTTAGTAGCTAGTGTAGTCTTCAATTATTTTGTTCACCTCTTCCTTAAGATACAGATGTTGTTGTGCACCTTAATGGTAGTATCAATCACCTTATTCCCAATATCAAAAATATGCTTTATCACCCTACATGGATTGTGCCCAAGATCTCATCTACTCCATTTTATCCACTTCATCCCTAGATAACACTATAGGAGTTACAACTTTCCATAGAGTACTTTGAATAGGTATGACAAAGTGTTGGATGAAGTTAGTCAACTCTGCTATTTGTGACTTCAATTTTACTTTAGGTGCTTCATCCTTATTCATTCACTTCAAAATTTTGGTCAGTAAACCCTAAAATTCATCACTCTTGTGCTCTATTGGTGGGACCAACCTTTATTATTGATACATTAAACTCCTTCGATAAAATAGTTTTGTTATCTTTATCCACAAAATTGGCTACATGCAAAATTTGAGAGTCCAAAGCATCTATGGTCATATGAGACCTTATTTTGGCATTCTCATTTTCCAAGTAGTCCTTTTAATCCTATTGAAAATGTCCTCTAAACTCAGTTAAGGAGTTTCAATTATTGGCCTTTTACTCTTTAATTATTCATCTAGCCATACTGGAGTAGCAGTTTTGTCTATTTGAGGAGAACGTGAAAAAAAATCTCTTTGAAGGTCTTCTACTATGACCTCTTTGTGTATTTTTTTTCTCCTCCTTAGTTTGTTCTTCTATAGACTTTCCTTCTTCTTGGCCTATAGGCTACACAAACTTAGCCTCAAGAACATCCTCTAAAGGTTTATTGCCTTGCTTTAGTGGAACCAATACATCTTCCACTATAGACAACCCCACCATATCCTCTCCTTCTTTCCTTTTCATTTCTTCCAAGATTTGATCTACACTTTCCATGATAAGAGGCTATATGGCTTCTTATTAAGAGGGAGAATAATTTTTTTGCACCAACTAGTTCAAAAAGGATATATTGAATTCATAGAGTACAGTGGTAACTACCTCCTAAGGAAAGTTAGAGAGATGGGAAATGAAAGTTTTAGGAAGTTCAAGAGAAGTAGGAGGATCTAAAGTAGAAGGTATAGTAGAGGATATGGTATACATAGTGAACTAGGCAGAGGAAAATGATGTGGAAGGAGGAAGAGAGGTAGGAGATGGGGATGAATCGATGGTGATATGAGTAGAAGAAGGAGTAAGAATGGATGTGGTGATATCTGTAGAGATATCTAGTGGAGGAGGTGAAGTAAAAGTGGAAGAAGGGATTGTAGGTGTTGTAGAAGGCATTGAAGTGGGTGGAGAAGGTGGAGGTGTGAAGGATGATGGAGGGGATGAAGGAGAAGAATCTCCCTTTACTTCTTGTAGTAGCTCCAAATTCATTGTCGTTGTTCTTCTAATCTACTTGGGTTGAGGATTGCTTCCTTCTATTCTAGCTTTTCAATTACTCACTCTAGATTTGGTAGTAGGCTACCTTTATTCTACTATCTTCTTTGTTTTTCTTTTGGTCTTAGAGGGAGTACTAACTTCCTTATCCGTATACCCTTCACCAAGTCCCATTTATTCCTTTATTTGTTCTTCTTCATTAGAAGAAACCTCTTCGTGTACCTTATCATACATGAACTCTACTCCCTGAGCCAAGAGAGTAGAGGATTGTGCCTCCATCCACTTCTTCATTCTTTTTAAAATTAGCCAATTAATAATATCTAGATAATTTTTTCTTCCTTAGTTCAATTGGGAAGCAGGATGGGTTGATTAGCCACTTGTTTGTACTCAGCTCTTCAACCAAAACCTATTCATCTTCTTGTACTTGATCAAGAATCAAATATAGGCAAATTATCCTAATGTATTCAATTGTTAACCTTGAGTAGGATCACTTCTTGACTTATAAATCATCCTTGCAGTTTTCCCAAAAATATTCAATATGTAGTTAGTGGCCATATTGCTTTCCTACTTGTTTGTTCATCTTGTCAAAAGGATCAAAGTGCTCCCTTTGACTATGGAAATTAAACATGAATGTCTACATTTCTACATTTGAATATTTAGCCTATGGGGCTAAAGGACATGCATATAAACCTCTTCTAAAGGAAAAAGGATAAGGAACTCTAGCTCGGTGCTTACTCTTCAAAAATTGGTGGGAAGCACATAATTATCGTTTCATTTACAACATGGTGATTTTATTATTGGGATATTTGGGCAATTGATATGGAGGCCCAAATAATCCTTCCATTCTAAAGTATGTGAATTTTTGAAATTGGATAAAACAAAACCAAAATCTCTTTAACATTTCCATTGTTGAGGAGGAAAGTCTTCTACTCAAATTCCCCTTATAGGGTTTTGACAATAAACATGATCTAAATGCATCATTGATCCTCTTGTAATGGTTTTTATCATTTTATGCTTGGAGTTGAGGGTACCAATCATACACTTTATGTTTGGTTTGGACCAATGCTAACAAGACCAAAATAGGTAAAACCTATGTATTTGTAGTTAGTTGAGAAGAGGTATACAATATAGGAATTCATATTGAAGACTATAGACTTCTTGACAATGGAGAACTAGTTATGCAAGTTATCACTTAGCATTTACACCCATGCAAACTTGGTGGACCCCCTCAATATCTCTATGAAACAAAACATCCAATTCTCAAATATCGATGCTAAGAAAATCCACATTACCTTGCTTAGTAATGTGTCTAAATCATCAACTTGATCTACAAATTAATTCCTATACAAATGCTTGGTCATCTTGTTTTTCTTTCCCTTTGGATGCTTCATCTACATAGAATTAACAAATTTCATGTAGGCCATAGGATCCAAATCAAATACCCCAGTGGCTTGTTCTCTACTATCAACTATCATGTTAAAGAATGAAATAATCTTGAACATTCAAGCAATGAAATCAATAGATAGGTCTACTAATACCTTCCCATATACAACTATTATCTTTTAAAAGTCCTTATGGTAATTATCTTTTTTGGTGTGAATAAAAGTATTGTACCTAGCTAATTCCTACTAAGGGAGTTATTCACATGTTAATTTTACTTAGGTCCTAAGATTCTTTCTAGAAGACATAGTTTTCATGTCTAGATCTTATCTTTTTTACTTTTATGTCAAGTTAGTTCTTTCATGTCATAGGATTAAGATACTTATCATGAACTTGTCTAATCCTATGTCTCACCTTGGCTATATATCCAAGGGTTTCTCATTTGTAAAAATACTCAATTCCATTGCAATCTTGAGCATCACATATTAATCTTTTTGTGCTTTCCATTTGGCCTCTTGAACTTGGGTGGCTATCTCCATAGCCAACTCTAACATGGTATCAAAGCAAGCTAGGTGCCTTTGGTTAGTATTTTTGGAGAGATCTTGGTAGATCTTGAAAAGTTGTGTATGCTCTTCTCTTACATCCTATGATGATCTAGATAATAAAAAAACCTTGATAGAAATACCAAGTTTTAGGGGGATTCGTATTTGTGGCTTTGTATTGCAAGTTCTAGATGGAGCTTGTCAGTGTAAATCTGAGCTTACCATTGATTTCAAGGTGTTCAAGAAAGTCAATTTTTCCTTTTATTTCATCCAAATCACACATATGAGGCTAGATCTATGAGGGTTTGAAGCTAAAGAGTGGTTGCCAGATCTGAGAGGTAGCTGCAATTTTGGTGCATTTTGGGTCAAATCTGACCCAACCATCATGCCCAAAAGGCCAAAGAGCCCAAGATCGATTGTCAATTTGTCGAAATCAAACAAATTTTCCAAGGCCATCAAAAAAATCTCCCCAAATTCATATTGTTGATGTAGGTTGTCTATACTAAGCAAATGATATGGTCAAATAATTTTTTAATATTTGGAATTTTTAAAAAAGTTCTAAAATTTAAAATATATTACTTTGTTAAATTTTTCAAAAAAAATATTAAAAAATTAAAAAAAAGTATAAAGAATTGTACCTTGCTTATGCAAGGTACTATGTGTATCATAGGCACCCACCACAACACCACATGACACGAGGGTGGCCTCGCCATCGCAACTCCCGAAGCCCACCGGAAAGCGATCAGTCGAGTCTATTAAAATTGGAAAATATCCTTAAAATATTCTAGTGGTAATAAAACGCAACAAAGTACAAATGAATATTTTGTTGTTTATTAAAGATTACCCTAGTGAAAAAAAAATATTTTGTGATTTTGTTGTAGATTCCTTTTCTTTGTCGATGAAATAATATTCTAGGAGAGTATTTTGATTCATAGAATATTCTAGTAGTAAAGGGAATATTCCACATGTGATGACCAAGTGGACATCAAATTTATCTTTGTTGGTTGTTGATTTCAGCACTGCACTGGAACAGTATTTTAAAAACTTTCCCCCCCTCACAGATGGAGCTTTCAATTTGATAGTCCAACTTTGAATGCCCATAACTCAGTCATCTAACCTCCATTATTCAAGAATTTTTTTTGCTTGGGGAAAATTTTCATGCTCTACATAGTTGTCCAATTTTTTTTAGTTCCTAATTTTTCTAAAAATTACAAATTCTTAGAAGTGTTGGTGAGTTATTCTCATTTTGGGAACTTCTAGAGCTTCGTTCTTGCTCCTACGATAACATTTTTGGGTGATTTTTTTTCAAAGTGCATAATTTTTCATGTTCTTTTCATCAGTGGTGTGACCAAATTGATCTCATTCTATGTAAAAATTTTACTTTGGTCTTGTGGCCAAATTTGACATCTTTAAGCACTAATATCAAAACCACTTCATTATTTTTTGCAAGTGGTAACTATAATTGTAAAATAATATATTGTTGGGTGTATTCTTGATTAAGTGATTTTTTTGGGGGGGAGTCTCTTGGTGCATTATTTTGTTCTATTTTCTTGTGCTCTTCTTTTCCATGGATCATTCTAAGATTCTTTACCAACATCATACAAATATTAAAATTGGCATCAACATGCATGGAGTTCTCTAATCCATCAAGATCACTCTATGTATGTTGAGAATAAGGTACCTAAACCCAAAGATGATGAGAAAAAGATAAAATGGATGATTGAACATATTAAATCTCTTGGATGTCTTTGTATTTTAGTTTCTCAAGATCTATTGTTTCAAATTAAATAATGTAAAAATTCTCATGAAGCTTGGAACAAATTGAAAACATTATATGGTACTATAGATGAAGAGGCTATCAAATTGATAATTAATTTATGGGCCTTGATCCTAAAAACTTTGACAACATCTAGGACTACATCACTAAGGTTAATGTTCTAAGAGAGAAATGTAAAGAATGTGGAATTGATAAGGACATTGAGTTGGTCTACAATACATTGAACAAACTTGGTCTTGATTATGCTACTTTTATTTCTATCTTTCATAGTCATAGGTTGACTATGGGTTCTGCATATACTATACCTTTGTTTGCATCATTTTCTAATATTTTAATACATGAGCAACAAAAGCTTATATCAATGGGTCTCATCAAGTCATCTAGATTTTAGGCATCGTTGGCCAGTCGGGTGAAAAAAAATAGAACATAATAATAAGAAATAGAAAAAATAAAAAAATAATCCATATTTAGATCAACTAAAGAATAAATTCTCTTCTATACAGAAATCATCTAAGAATGGCAAGCCAACTTGTTTATATTGCAAGAAGCTTGGACATGATGAACATTCTTGTTATAAGAAGGATATTGATGAACTGAAACATCTTCTTAAGAAGAATACTATTGATCTACCTTCTAGAATATCCAAGTTAACTTATTCTTCTTAAAAACAATCTAATAAGGAAAAAGGTCATGTTGGTTTGGTTCCTACATCAAGTAATAATGGGAAAGCTCTTTGTGCTTCTACAATTCTTGGATCAAGGAGATGGCTTTGAGATTCAAAGGCATCTCATCATATGGTATCTTCATAGTCTATATCTTCTTATTTTGAGCCTTATACCATGTCTCCTATTTTGATAAAAGAGAATACATACATGAGTGTAATTGGGAAGGGATCTATTGATATTGGGAAGGGTGCTTTCAATGATGTTTTGTATGTACCTCATTTGTCATACACATGGTGAAGTTGATAGGATTATGGAATTCACTATTGATTTAGTTATCATTAGATACTTGTAGAGTAGAGAGATTCTTGATACTGGGATGGTTGATCATTCATCTTAGTTATACACCTTTGTAGATTTTTCTTCTGATGATGGCATTGTTCCTTCAGCTATTAATCATACTTTTAGTGTGAACCATGATTCAGAGGAGACATTTTTCTTTTTGAACTTGGGTGTTCTTATATCCAATCCCATGCATGAGCCTTGCATTCTATCTCCTCCATCTTCTATTGCATTTTATGGTGCTTTTGTTGCTACATATATGGCTTCTTATGATTCAATGTAGTAGGATATTCATTTTCTTCCAACTACACTTCAGATGCATACTTGATAGATGAATTGGTGGGTTGTTTGTTGAGTCTCATATTTCAAATTTTGGAGACACCATTGATTACATACATCTTCTCTTTGATAGAGATGATTCGTATTTAGTAGTTGCAAGGGAATACTTTAACCCTCTTGTTCATTCTCTACATGATCATTCTTCATGATTTGATGTGAGTGTAGATACTTTTAGACAACATTTGGAAGAGTCTTCTTTTTCTTTAGAGGAGGCATATTTTTCTTTGTATTGTGTTCTATAGTCGTCTCTAGGAGATTTTATTGATATCTTCAGCCATGTGGCCTAAAACACCTATTTAGAGTGTGTTATTTTTAGGAATTGACATGGAGACACTTGAGTGTAGTTCAGATACATCAAACACCATTCTACTTCCTACATCTTCCTTTCAATAATGAGAAGACATCCTACATATCATCTTGGTTTTATTTCTTACTAAGAGGAGGAATGTTGTTCAGAAATATTGTATCATATTTTGCATTCAATGTTGAGCTTCTACCATTGTAGGAGACTCACAATTGAGGGGAGCTGCATGGTCTCTCTTTCTCTTCTCTTATGGGGGGTGTTTTTCCTCACATGGGGTTTTTTTCCCTCTCATGATTCATTGAGATTACTTTGTTTTCATCTCTCTTTTATGGAGGATATTTGTCCCAATGGGTTTTCTCCTTTTCTCTATTTGTGAGAGATTGCATTGCATTTATACATGGGAACCTAATATGGCCTAGTATCTGAGATCCATCCTTGCATCTTTACACAATAATATAATCCCTAAGTTGCACTTAATAGGGGGTGTTGGTGTGAAAAAAATTCTTTTACCTAGCTAATTCCTACTAGGGGACTTATTCACATGTTAAGTTTACTTAGGCCCTAAGATTCTTTCTAGAAGACTTAGTTATTATGTATATATCTTAAATCTTTTTTAATTTTATGTAGAGTTAGTTATCTTATGTCATAGGATTAAGACACGTGTCATGATCTTGTCTATTCCCATATCTCACCTTGGCTATAATGTAACCAAGGGGTTATATGTGTAAATCAATTCTAGGATAATTAATTCCATTACAATCTTGAGCATCACATATTGATCTCTTTGTGCTTTCCATTTGGCCTCTAGATCTTGGGTGGCTATCTCCATAGCCAACTCTAACACTCTTAGGATGTCATTATTAGCTCTTGGCACAACTAAATAGAAGGGAATCAATAGCATGTGCATTTCCACTTTGTTTGATCTTCTTAGCTAGCTTTATTCTCTTATCCCTAAAAATGCATTCCTTGAACTCCTCCATATCAACGTGACCCAAATTAGTGTCACTAAATAGAATCCAACTTGATGTGATCCTTGATGGAAGATCAATTCAATTGAATTAAAAATTCATTCTTGTTATTATATCCATAAAACCTACAAAACATATCACGTAATAAGGAAATTGATAGATTGATAACCCTTAAACATGTTTCACTTTTGTTCTTCAAATAGATAAGTTAAATACATTCCATCAAAATAGATTCATTATTGATATGATCATTAATTACTTGTAAATATTTAAAAAATCCTCAATAAACTTTGTATAAAACATTACATCTTATTACACAATAGAAAAACTATAGAAGTTTTAAGTAGAGTGATCTTTTGCAGAGAATTGAGAACCACGAAATTTTGTGGAAAAAACAACACAAGTAGTTGTCATCCCCTTTCTGCACAAGAAAAAATAGACCTACCTTCTTGTAGAAATTTCACCCCTTATAAACTCATAATTCTCTCAAAATTCTCAAAATTCAACATGCATCAAATCTCTGCTAAAAATTTTTGTGAAAATTTGGACAAGGATCGCCTTTTGAGGAAAATTGTAGAGAAATATTAGAAGGGAAGATATGAAAGGTCCGCTACCCCTCAAAGTTCTACAAACCTAAATCTATAAAAAAAGGCCCAATAAATACTTTGCAGATAATCTAGCATGATGATTCTTGGCAGATTTTTGACACATTCTGACTATGTGAAAGAATTTCTTCAAAAATCTAAGCTGGATGGGGCTTTGTGGAGAAACGGGGTGGACAAGCCAATCCCAAACCTCCACAAAAAAAAAAAAAATTGAAGAAAATTTCCAAGATCAAATTTTGTGGAGATATGAAGCACACACAATCCAAGCTACATCGATATAAAATCTCCATAATCTAAAGCTTTATGGAAAATTTGACCGAGATGATTTTGAAAAATTAGACATTGATTCACCCTGTAGAATTTTGAGCCTTGCGGGAAAATAATCTCCATTCAACACTCCGCATAGACACCAAATGGAAAGTGATACACTTGGGCATCTAAAGGATAAGGTATTAATATTTAAAGTTCCTAAAATCCTCACGCTAATTGAATTCCTGCAAGATGGACTTTACAAAATTCACTAACCATGGAAACTTGTAATCTCATGAAAACCCTAATTTATCTCTCACAAGTGATTAACAACAAAGAGCCCAATCTTTATCCTTCAACATAAGACAAGAGCCACACAAATTTCCATCGACCCAGAGGTTGTGGCTTTATCTAGCTAGCTACTCTAGCTTAGGAAACTTAAAATCGTAGGGCTGAACTCTAAAAATGCTAACCTACACGAACATTCATGAGAAATGGCTTAAAATAGTGTTTACTTGCAAACTAACTCCTAACAATTCCCCATGACTCAATATATACCTAGACACCTATTACATACAACAAGAGGCCAAAATCCTCAACAAAATTCACCCCCAACCATAAATCCTAAACTCAATTTACCTAGGGTTCCCTTTATTACATGTTTTAACCAATTAAATGATTAAATCAAAAAAGTTGTGACTACCTACTTGTAATTCACACAAAATTCGAAGTGGAAAGAGTTGTAAATGCAATGACCTCAAGGAAGGATTTGAGTGAGCGTTGTTACAATTGAATTGTCTCTTTGCAAATGTAAAATGATCCAAATGATGCCTAAACTACTTAAATACCCCATCCAACCTAAAATATGAGAGTATCAAGCACTCATATGCGAAAATATGAATTAGATCAATTTTTTATGGAAATTCAATGGTGACAATCCTTATAGAAAATTGAAGGGTATGATTCCCATGGAGACTTGAAACCCCTAATCCATGCAGAAAGATTGGGTATGTATGTCTTTATGAAAAAATTGTGTTGGCATGACCTTATGGAGATTCATGGGACTTTCTCATGTACTTGACATTGCAATATTTTAAAGCAAACTCGCCCTAACTAAATTTTTATAACTTTAAATTCTTGGCCCAAAATACAACTAGACACTAAACCAAACATGAAAGCAACAAAAAAAAATGAATGCCTTAACCCATAAACCAAAAATCAAACTAAAAAAGGGGTGTCTTCATTTTCAATGGGGTGTGTATGAAAGACACAACCAATGGCAACTCGACTAAGGAAATTCTCTTGAGCATTTAAAAGGTAAATAGGAATCACAAACCTAGAATATTTGGTTTCATAGACCAGTCAGGATAAGAGACCAAGAATACCAAAAACCAGAACCTAAATGACTAAGAAATCCTCTTTCAAATGTGAGAAACCAAAGTGTGTGCAAAGTGCATTCATTATTCATTTATAAGTAACCCAAAATATCTGTGTTAGAAAGTAGAAGGCTACATGAATGATTCTACTCCAAAAGCATCTAAGACAAAGCCTCATTACTAGTCAAGTGTCTACAACCTTGATGAGGTTAGTGTTCTTATTCCCTCAAGCATAGCTCTCCTTCCAGTCAAGTGTCTTTAGCATTGGTATTTGAATCCCCCTGATAGTTGAACTTTCTTTGATAAATATATATATATATATATATATATTTATCAAAGAAAGTTCTATGAGGGATATATATATATATATATATTCCCTTTCTTTCTTTAGATCTTCATGAAACTTATTTTCAACTCGCAAGTGATGAAGCTGCCAATTCAAGGTTGAGAATTTAGCAATAGCACTGAAGACGGAAATTAATATTTTTCACCTTATCCTTAGCAACACAACATTTTACAAGGAGACTCTAGAATTTTTTCTTAATCCATTTATAGAAGTGCATGGTTTTGAAAGGGTCCAACATAGGGTTTCAAGAGTCAAATATCTCCTTAAGGCCTTGTATCCAAAGTAACTTATCACTAAACTAACCAATTCACATTTATACTAGAAATTGTTACTCAATGCTTCTCAAAGAAATCAACCAAATCATTTACTAGATAGAGTCAAACTTATTTAGAAAACTTCCATCCAAAAAGTAAAATGAAAAAGAACACAAAAAAGAAAAATAAAAACCTATATTAACTATATACATGAAAACTACACATGCTGAGAAACAACTCAAGCCTAGAAATAGTGCTTGAGATACTACCCATTAATAGGTAGCATGGCATCTTCTCCTGTGAGAGTCTTCAAACAATAAGTATTGTTCCCTTTTTTTTTTGAAATTTTAAATAGGCCTAGCCACAACTTATCAAACTTTGTATGATCACCCTTTCTCTCATGATCTTTTTTCCCAATAAAGAACCAAATAAGAAATTCAAAACAATTTGACCTAGGTGCATTGATCAAACCAATGCTTAATTACACCTTGATGTTTGGCAAAAACAATTATATGAGTATTTAGTTTTTTATCCGGATGGAGGAGTGTCGCAAGGCATGATTTTAACTTATCCCCTTCATCATAAGGGTGAGTACAGGATCATGGGGTTCCAAAAAGTGGTGATATGATGGAAAAATGGTTGACGACCTTTTTTATCTGAATTTGATGAAACGAAAAGGGTTTATTGATAAAATTGTCAGCTTTCCAAAAATATAAGATATGTCTTATTTGGAATTAAATAGATAATTATTATTGATTTTACACATACATTCTAACTAAAGTCCTGATTGATAATTTGATTGAAAAATATCTATAATTCTTAAATAATTTCACAATTTTTGAATATGGAAGATGCATCACATTCTATGCTTCCTATAATATAAGATTAAAAAAATATTGAATTTCATAAAAAATTTACTAAGTTATGGTGGTTAGACAAACAAGTTTTACTATTTTTAAAAAGATTTAATAAAAAATTCATAACTAATTATTTACTTGCAAAAAAATTACAAAAAAAATATGGCATATTCAGGCATGTGTCATCTACTTATATTGAAATATTTAATTTATTTTTTTTCTTGTACTTAGGTTAGACATACACTTTTCTTTTCTTTTTCCTCAAGAGCATGAGGAGTCTCTACATAAAAATAAACAAACAATCTTAATCAAATAGATGTGGATATTGTGGTTTAATAAAATCATCTTTTTTCCTAAGTAACACTATCAATACTACAATTACTCCATTTAATCTCAACTTCACCTATAATTCTATTCCTCAAAGTTCTATATCTCTTTTCAATTATTAACTCAGGTTTGATTTTAAATTCACAAGTAAGCTCAATAGAGATACTTTTCCAATCAATAATATTATTTGCACTATACATATATTTCTTAAGTAAGCTTACACGAAACACATTATGAATATGTAATTGAGGTGGAAAATCAAGTCTATAGGCAACATCACATATCCTTTCTAAAAATTTAAAAGGTCCACAAAAGTGAGGAGCTATTTTAGAATATTTACCAAGTTTTAATGAACTCATTTTTGGTTTGACTCTAAGAAAGACTTGTTTTCCAACATCAAAATATCAGATAGATCTTTTAAAATTAGCTTGACTTTTGTATCGATCATGGGCAACTTTCATTTTTTTCTTGGATTTGTTAATAATGGCATCCATTTCTAACAAGTTTTCAATTTCATACCAAATCTTATGGACAAGGTTAGACCAAGAGATAGTTAAGAATTCTTCCCAACTAAATGTAAGTAGTATTCCCATGATTTAGCTTTATCCATGGTATACATCTAGATAACATATCTTTTAAGACCCTATTAATTCATTTAGTTTATCCATCAAATTTAGGATGATATGCAGTACTGAAGCTTAAATTAGTACCAAGTTTTAAAATAAAGAGATTTCCAAAAAGATGATGAAAAATATAGGATCTTGATTGGACATAATGTTCTTTACAAGACCATTTAACCTAACAATCTCTTTGACAAAAATGTGGGCAATGTTGAAAGAAAAAGGTTTTATCTTGATGGAACTAGGAAATGTACCATTTTTCTAAATCCTTCTACCACTACAAAGATAGAATCATGACCTTTTCATGTTTGAGGAAATCTAGTGATAAAATCCATACTAATTGAGTGCCATTTCTTATTTGTGATAGATAAGGGTTGTAAGAGATCAGGGGGTTTACTTTTTTCTGCTTTTACCTTTTGACAAGTTAAACCTTGTTAGACTTAGGTATAGATTTCATTCTTCAGTTAAGGCTAAAAGTAATTTCTCTTGATTGAGAGATAGGTTTTATGGAATCCAAGGTGTCCTACAATAGGTATCTTGTTACGCCCTTAATATTATTGTACATCAGGTTATGAATAGTCGGCTTGTGGCTATCTTAACTCTCTATTAAGTCATATTATCATTAGTATATTGTTATTTAGTTGTTTAGGTCGGCCTAAGTCTTATATAGGTGTGTCTAAGTCGGCCTAGGTGATATCCTTGGCATAAATAGGTATATATAGGAGGTTGTGAGTCTTATTTCATCATCAAGTGTGAAGTGTGTTCTCATTAGAGATATTTGGAGGTTTTCCCCCTCGAAGTGGCTTGTTATTCTTAGTTATTATCAAGTATTTGCAGCATATTTCATATCATATTCTTCTATTGTGCAAGTTATTTCATAACATATCTCATGAGAATATTTCAATATTTGTGATTTAAGGTTTAGGTACATTATGAATACATAATATTCCTAAATGTAATAATGGAGGTCATTGTTGCTTAGAAAATAATGTTATAATCGATCTTTCAAATGGACATTAGAGGTTTGATTTTAGAGACCTTCATAGCTTGGTTGGAAATAGTAATCGATAGGTAACTTGGATTTTATATCTTTTTCAAATTGAGGGTAAGTGTAGAAAGACAGGGGCCAAAAGGGGGTCTTAAATGGCCACCTTTTTTTTGAAATCAGGAAATATTGACGTTGGATGAGAAATTGAGGATAGTTACACTCAAAATTTTAAGATGAAACAAAAACAAGGGTCATAGTGCTCCGAGTCTACTTTTTAAACTACTATTTTTTTTTGTAAATGGTAGAGATTAAGGGGTTCAAAAAAGGGATCCACAAAATTTGGTGTTCTTTTTGTCAAAAAAACATAACATAGCATCTTTTGTGGCTCCCTCAAAAGGTTAACTTTTTTTTTGGTATTTTTAAAATTGCTTTGGTGATAAATTAGCTAACAAGATGTAGTTTATGCCTGAGTAAAAAAATTTAATGAATATTTAAATACTATGAGAATCATGGAATTAAAAGACAATATTTTGCATCAAGAACTCCACAACATAATGGAGTAGTTGAGATAAATAATAGGATAGTCAAGGAGATAGCTAGAACAATCTTGAATGATGCCAAATTTCCTAATGTGTATTGGAGATAAGTAGTTCATACTACATTATATATTGTGAACAGAGTTCAAATAAGAGTAAATAGTGATAAGACTCCTTATGAACTATGGTATTCTAGACCTACATTTGTTAAATATTTCAAGGTGTTGGTAAAAAATTCTACATCAAGAGAGAAGAAGATAACTTGGAAAGCTTTAATTCAAGATGTGATGAAGGAATATTTCTACGATATTCCACCTAAAGAAAAGTTTACAAATGTTATAACTAAAGGTTGCACAAGATTGTAGAAAGCATCAATGTCAAGATTGATGAGGATATAAAACATGTGAAGAAGAAACTATTGATGAAGAGCCAGAAGAGGAGAATGAAAAACCACTTGTAAAATATGTTTAAAAGGATTACCCTATAAATCAAATAATTGGCAACCAAAATGAAGGTATTTCAACTAGGAGAAGAGCTACAAAGAACAAGGAACAAGTAAGTTTTGATCTCTCATCTCAAATTGAACCTAAAAACTATGTTGAGGCTAGAAAGGATGAGAGTTGGATAAAGGTCATGGAAGAAGAGCTAAATAAAATTGAGAAAAACAAAACATGGGAATTAGTTCCTAGACCTCCAAGGAAAAATGTGATAGGTACTAAATGGGTGTTTAGAAACAAGCTCAATGAAGATGGAGTTGTTGTAAGGAACAAGGAAAGATTGGTATGCAAGGGATATGCACAAGTTAAAGGCATAGACTTTGAAGAAACATTTGCACTTGTTGCAAGATTATAATCAATAAGGATGTTTCTTGCATTCTCAGTTTATATTTAGGATTTAAAGTCTATAAAATGGATGTAAAATATGCTTTTCTCAATGGAAACCTTGAAGAAGAAGTATACATTGAAAAAATAAAAGGTTTTTAGTTGTTAGAAGAACCAAAGAAAGTAGTGCATGGTCTAAAACAAGCACTGAGGGTATGGTATTCAATATTAGACTAGTAGCTATTGAACCATATATTTTTCGGGATAGGGGACTCTCTTACACTTCTAGGGTTTTGCACCTAAAAGGAGAGAGGAATCTCAAAGACCTTGATGGCTCACTCAAGGCTAATGCAAATATGATTGAAATCTATCAAAGGAGAATGAACTAAAATTTGAAAACTGATAAAATATATTGACTAATGAATGAAGACTAAAGAAATGTAGTGTGTTTGAAAATACAGTGTAGCATGCAAACATAAACTAAATGACCTAGAAATGCAAATGAAACTAAACAGAAAACTGTAAAACTGAATGTGTGCATCTGTAAATGTGTTGCAAATTGGAATGGATTCTGGAAATGTTGTTGATCCTAAAATTTTGACCTACTGGGACTCATACACCATTCTGGGTGACTTAGTCCTAGATCTGGAAAATTGGTCTAGAGCTCGTTTCAGCCAAATGGGTATCCAGATCTATAGAAAACTCTAAAAAAAATGTGTAGTGGGACTAAGTCACCATTGATGGTGACTTAGTCCACTTTGGCTTTTCTAAAAATTTGAAAGTGGAAATGGAAGCTCTCGATCAACACTTTCTACTCTAGGTATTCGGAACTGAAACTACCAAATTCGGGCATGTAAGTGACTTTTTGTGGATATTTAAATGACCTATCTAACAAGGAGATTCCTTCAAAAAATTTGCAACCTATTCTTCAATCATCTTTAATTCTTCAAATCTACAAACACACAAAGAAAGAAAGAGAAATGTTGAATGTTAAGGAATAGGGGTTTTCCTTGGTCAAACCCCTTCTAGGTAATTAAACCAAATGAAGAAATAAGATGAAGCCTTAACATGGAATAATGGAATTATTACCTTGCCATGATGATCGATCTTGAATTTCTGCAATAATGGATGAATAATCTACCCTTGAATGCCTTAGAAAGCTATCTTGATGACTTGGAATGCTAAAACTATAGCTTTCTTAACTTGAGATGGATAATGAATGATGGATGAATGATGAATGAGTTCAATGGGGTGAAATGGGAGGGGGAAACCCCATATTTATACATGATTATACAAAATTTCCTAAAAGTACCACATCACAGGCCGACCTCAAGGTTTAGAAAATAATATCCTGCTAGAATTTTGATATAATTTTGATTTTTGATCCAAGTGGGAATAAGTCACCCCTAGTGGTGACTTGCTCCCACTAGGGAAATTTAAGTGGGTGTCAAGAATTAAAGTGTAATAAATGATGTTTAACGGGATTATTCTAAAAAATACACTTAAGTAGGGATTGTAAGTGTATTAAGGGGTCATTCAAACATAAGAAAGGGTTAAATTATTGATGAAAATCTTAGAAAAGCATGAAATTTTGTTACAACACTTTGAAATAAGGCTTGGTAAGTGATAAAAAGAGGTTATTTAAATAAATTATAATAAAAAGGTCCTAGAAAAGTGTGAAAGTGTGTTACAATACTTCACAACACTTTTACAAGACACCATAGAATTCTTATTGATTCACAAGGGTCTAAGACCTAATGCACGAATGTGTTGACCACATTATAACATTAAATCTAGGAAAAAACTAGGCCAACATCCATAAGAAATAAACAAATGAGTGTGAAAATTTCCAAAGATACATTTTTTTACACTACACCTACAACACAAGGATTCAAGAAAGGATGTTCATATAGTAATTTGTACTTCAAATATGAAGGTGAGAACATGATTATTTTTTTTGTTTATGTAGGTGACATCATATTTGGTGGTAGCAATGACAGGGTGTGTAAATAATTTTCTGCTCAAATGTAAGATGAATTTGAGATGTCAATGTTAGGAGAGATGTCATTTTTCCTTGGTTTATAGATAGCACAAACTATTGATGGGATATTTATATCTCAAACCAAGTATGCTAAGGAAATGTTTTAAAAAATTGGCATACAAGATAGCAGACCGGTTAGTAGTCCCATGATAACTGAATGTAAATTAAGTTAGATGAGTTTCCAAATACAAATTAGATAATGTATAGGTAAATGATTGGAAGCTTGTTATACTTAATGACATCAAGGCTAGATATTTTGCAAGAAGTGTGTATTGTTGTAAGGTTTCAAGCTTCTCCTAAGGATTCTCATGTCAATGTAGTAAAAAGAATTTTCTTGTATATCAAAAGCATTGTTGACTATGGAATATGGTATCCCAAGAGCAAGTATTTCATTTTGATAGTATATACATATGCTAATTGGGTTGGAAGTGTATATGATAGTAGAAGCACTAGTGGTGGAACATTGTTTTTGGGGAACAAACGTGTTTCCTAGATGAGAAAAAAGAAAGAGGGTATGTGCAGGATCATGATGGGCCAAAAAGTGGCGATATGATGGGTATGTGTAGAGTATGTGGCTAACGACTTTTTTTATCCAAAATTGATCAAATGAAAAGGGTTTTTAAAGGAGATTCTCAGCTTTACACAAATATAAATTGTTCTTTACTTTGAATTTAATAAATAATTATTATTCTTTTTCTATTTGAATTATGACTAAAGACATGATTGATAGGCTGATTTAAAAACATCTATAGCTTTCGAATGGTATCACATTTTTTGAATCCAAAACATGTGTCACATTCTATGCTTCACATACTATAGGATTAAAAAAAGAAAAGATGAATTTCATGAATTTTTGACCAAGTTAAGGTGGTTAGACATACAAGTTTTTATATTTTTTAAAAGTTGTAATAAAATATTCATAATTAATTATTTACTTGGAAAAAAAATACAAAAAAATATGCATCACATAGGGAAATGAGTCCTCTACTTATATCTAAAATATTATAAAAAAAATATTATCATTTTATTATGGTTAGGGTGGTCAAACAGACACCTACTTCTTATTTTTCCCTGAAATTTAAGTACTACTACATTGAAATTTCAAATTTTCACCAAATAGATTTTTTTTTTTAAATAAACCTAGTAGTTTAGAAACTACATTCAATTTGATACAGGTTCTATTCTTAGGTTCTATTCTTGCATATTTTTAAAATAATATAGATAACTTATTCAAATTTTTATGTCAAGTTGCCTAACTCTGATTTTTCTGAATTTTTTGCCACTTAAGGGCCTATTTTTTCCATGATGATCCTCCACATACCCAAGAATCGGTCACTCTTTCAACAAAAAAAATTTGAATATGTAGTAGCAGTAGCATGTTGTACTCAAGTATTGTGGATGAAGCAGACACTCAAAGACATTAAGGTTGAGTACAAAGAGCCTTTGTCTATTCTTTATGATAGTTCAAGTGCAATAAATATTTCAAAGAATCCAGTGGTGCATTTTAGGACAAAACACATGTCAATAAAGTATCACTTCATAAGAGAGAAGGTAGAAGATTAAGAAGTCGCCATGGAATATGTTCCTACCAAATATCAAGTGGCAAACATATTCACCAAGCCTCTTCCCAAGGAAAATTTTGAATATATAAGGCAGAAATTGGGAGTAATTGCTCCCACATCATATCACTAAATTCTAGTGATAGTGCATGGGTCCAAGTGGAGATTCATAGATATTTCATTCATCCCTAGAAGAAGAGAAAGATAGATCAGGTCAGGTAAACTTGGTTTTACAAATTTCTAATGACTAGATGGTTGCAGATTTATGGTCACATTCTTTCTATTTAAATTTCTTGTCAAAGGGGGAGAATATCCAACAAGGGAGAAAATTTTAGGTGAAGCAAGCTATTAAGGAGTGACCCTTTTCCATTGATGTCAAAGGGGGAGAACTTGTGCAAATGATCATGCAATTGAGAAAGGGGGAGAAAATGAAGAAAATACTCATTGTCTAAGGGGGATTTGTTATGTATATGTACTCATATGGTTTTGATTAATTGGTACAAAGCAGTTTAGTTGGTACAAAGCATATATTGAAACATCTAGAATTGGTACAAAGCATTTTGAGCAATTGATTTTTCCATCAATGAAAAAGGGGGGATATTGTTAGAATAATGTTTTCATTGATGTCAAAGGGAAGATCAATGAATGTCTAGATGTCATTAAGCTTAGAGGATCGGGATATGGAAGAGTTCGTGCAATATGATGGGGAGAAGAGCATGTTTTTGAAATGTTGCAAAATTGCTCAAACATTGTAAAGTTTTCATAAAATGTTGTCACAATTTTGCATAGGTTACTTCCAAAAGTCAAAGGAGAAAACTAAGGCCAAATTTGATATGGGTTTTTTGAGAGCTTCTTAGAGATGTGAATTGCAGATTCAGAGGATGTGTTGTGTGCTCAAAATTGATTTATTTATGTATTTTGGTCATGTAGTGTAGGAAAATGCATACCCTTGCATTTTCATACTTGTTTAGGTATACATTTCTTTATTTATCCTTATTTATGTCTTAATTGGTCCTATCATGCATCCACATGCCTAATAAAGTATATCTTTTTATGGCTAATAATCCTAACAAACATCAAAGGATAAAGGATAATTTAATGATTTTGGTTGTGTGTCCTTGATTTTTGGACTGGGACTAAGAGGCCACCTAGGGAATATTTTTCCTCCAAAGGTCTTGGGACCCTAATTTCAAATGCACCTTAAGTGGGCCCCTTTTTGGAGTTTGTGCCCCAAGTTTCAAGCCTCGGGACTAAGACACCACCTAGGACGTCTTAGCCCCCCTTAAGTTATTTTTAGGATTTAATTTCAAATCTTGGCAAGATTTAGCCTCTTTTAATTAATGAATTCATATGTTAGCTTTTTGTGGTGTAATTTTGGGATATTAAGCATGGACAAGAATAAATACAAGATTCATTTCACTCATTTCTCATCTGACAAGAAATCAAGTCATCTAAGCATTCATGAGATCATCCTAGCAAGAGCATTCAAGAGAAATTCATAAAGCATTTGGATCCATCATCAAGATTCAAGCACCATATCAAGGATATTCTTGCATCATGTGTGTTTTTGAGCTAACATGTGTGATGTAGGATTTTGATTCAAGCAAGCAATTCAAGTCAAGATCTATCAAGCATTCAAGCATTTCAAGATATACATTCAAGCTAGCCACTTCATACAATTTTTTTTATTTCATAACAAGGGTTTGGTGAGTTACAACATAGAACTTTGTTCATTCATCATTTCCCTCCTTTATTCCATTTCATTTCAAGGTTTAATTACCAACAAGAGGTTTGACCAAGGAAAACCCCCATTTACTAACAATCAACAAGTTTTTCCTCTCTTGCATGTTTGTGTTTATAAATTTAGGTTGAAGACTTGAAGATTATTTGAAGTGCAAAGTTGCAAAGTTGCATTACAAATTTTTCATCTTCATAGAAACTCACCTATAGGCTAGATCTAGAAGTTTCAAGACTAGAGATCTAAGAAGAAGGAAGTGCAGAAATTGAGCCTTGGGATCACATTCAGAGATTTCAAAAATTCAAATCAAGACTAAGTCACCATCCAGGGCATCTTAGTCCTCCCAAGGGTATTTTTCATAGATTCTTT
Organism: Sequoia sempervirens; assembly: GCA_007258455.2. Taxonomy (NCBI): domain Eukaryota; kingdom Viridiplantae; phylum Streptophyta; class Pinopsida; order Cupressales; family Cupressaceae; genus Sequoia; species Sequoia sempervirens. Next base: position 57,035 of record VDFB02340519.1, on the reverse strand, counting down.
CAGATCCTGTTTTGACATCCGAAGATTCTTCATTTCCCCTGAAAAATAGTAGCAGGACTAAGATAACAGTAAGGGCATCTTAGTCATCCTCAGCATATTTTGATGGCTTCTTTGCATTTCCAGAATCCTCATCACATTTCCAAACTTCCCAGGTACACACATCCTAACTTTTATTACTTAATTTCATCATTTGCATTCATTATTTAGCTTGCATTACTAGGTTTTATGAGTTGAATGTTTAGTTGTCTTTTTGAAGCCTTTGTTTGGTGGCGAACCCTTCAAAGCCCAAAAGAACCCCCTCCTAGGTCTTCCTTGTTGAGAATTGACTCACCTTTGGGATGATATTCAATCCAATATGGGATCCTAGGACCTTCTCGAATGACAATTGGAGAATAATGGTGTTTTATGACCTAGTTTATAAAGCACCCATTTCTCACATTGTTCATTTTGGTGAAACTGATATTTTAGAGCATTCATTTTTTGATTTGGAGCTCATTAAGGTCCTAGATCTAGGTTGCATTCATTCTTTCATCGCATCTTGCATTAGTGAAAGAGCATCTAGAGTTTCTTATATTTGAATTAGTGAAAGTGCATATAGATTGCATTTTTTATTTCTTGCATCATCTTATCTCATTGAAAAAATAAAAAGTGCATTATTAATCATCCTAATTGCATTTAGAAACATTGTTATTGCATTTAAAATTGAAAAAAATTGCATCCAACTTTGCATTCAATTGCTTGTCATTAGTCACTTTTTCTTGCACACTTTTTTGTTTTTAAACATTAGGTCCCTAAATAGGCAACCTAGGAACACTGTCAACAATCCAATTTTTATTTTTATTTTCTGAAAAAAACCTTTACTAGGGCTAAAACACCCTTCCTAACATGTCCCTTTGTGGATTTTTTTGCTTAGAACCCTCTCTATGTTGTTTGTTATTTGTTCCAGTTTCTGGAACCTTAGAATTTCACTAGTAGGACCAAGATGCCCTTATTGGAATCTTATTCCCCCATTGACTTTGACTTTGCATTTTTTAGGATTTGAGAATGATTTTCTATGCTTCTATTGGTTACTTTCAGTTCTCTCTTATAGTTTACAAAATTTTGGTTATTCCAATTTATTTCATTTCAAGTGTAATTGTAAGCATAGGATATTGTGTTCATTGCACTTTCTTTGGTTTATCCCTTGCATGAGTTGTACTAATTGGTGTCCTACTACTAATACTATTGTGAGATGAAGTGTGAGACTCATGGAATCCTGCAATAAAAACACTCATTGTGGATCTTGGGTTATCTAGCTCTCTTACACCTAGTGTTGGTACTAGTTCACTAGGTATGGACTATACCTTTGATACCTCTTTTTCTATGCCTACTAAATACCTACAAGTGTTATGCCAAGTGTTCAAATAATGGTTGATCATATCCCTCAAGAAAACATAATGAAAATGCATGAAAACCTATCCCATTTACAAGATAGTGTGAGTACTAAAAACATTTCCAACACTGTTATACCTGCCATAGATAGTCTTCATCGCATGATGGAAAGTGATGAAAGATTGGAATTTGTGTGTAATATAGCTCAAATATTTGGAAAATATCTTCCTTCCACCACCAATGGTGCTCAAACTTTAAACAATGTGCAAAACCAAGGAGGAATTCAAATTCCTCCCCCTTCAACCATAACCTCAATTCGCACCTATACAAATCCTCAAGTGACCACAACGATGCAACCAACTAGTAATATCCTTCCTACTTTGAACATTTCCACCAGTGCACCTTATACCTATGTGGCATCTAACCTAATATCTCCTCCCCAAATAAATCCATTCACTTGCCCTTCCAACACATACACACCACCACCATATTCAGCTCCATCTCAAACCACAAATAATGACCCTATAATTAACCACCTTAAATACAAATCCTTTCATCCATTCAATGCCAAGTTTCCACCATAAATCAAAATCAAAATGGTCTACCTTCATACTATGTCAAAAGCAACCCTCTATCTTTGCAAATATTGAGAACTCCAATGCCACAAAGTATAGAGATCCCTAGATTTGAGAAGTATGGAGGAAAGGGAGATCCTGCTAATCATGTTAATGCCATTACTACTTTGTGTAGTGATTTTATCCTTGAAGACAAACTAGTGGCTAAGATTTTTCCTTGATCCTTGAAAGAAGTTTCCTTGGACTAGTTTTCTACATTACCGAATAACTCAATTCATTCATTTAATGAACTTGTTGAATCCTTTATTAACCATTTCATGTGCATATGGTTTCTCAAATGACATTAGTTGATTTGATGAGATGTAAGAAAAATGAGGGTGAAAAATTCACTGACTTCATTTCATGTTACCAATCGCTTTATTCCCAAATCAGTGTGAAGATCCTCGATTCTCACCTTCCTTCATGTACTTGTACACTGCCCTTCGGGATTATCAAAATTTCATAGGTAGTTATGAACCAAAAGCCACCTCTACCAATCCTAAAAATTTTGAATCTTCAAACCAAAACACCTACTAGATTTTTAGAAGATAAAATAAAAGTTTCCTTCAACTAAATTCTACCTCCCAACCTACCCAACAAGTTGATACCCAAGTAGTTGTTATAAAGAAGAGTAATCCTTATATCTTTGGGGATCTGCAAAGACAATTTACTCCCTTACACAACACACTTCAAAATATCATGACTCGTCTATTAAACAAAAACATACTTACCTTACCTCCCATTCGACCTCTCAACCCTAGCAAGTCGTTACCTTTGATCTTTAGACATAATTCCTATTGTGCTTATCACCAAAAGAAAGGGTGTGATACAAAAAATTGCAAGCATCTGAAACATATTGTGCAAGACCTCATTGATTCTAATAATATTCAAATTGGAGGTGTGAATGAAAAAGGAAATAAATTTGTAGCTCCTCCTAACCAAAACTTGCTAATCTTTACCAATCCCATGCCTAAAAATTATATTTCATTTGTTAAGGCTAGTGAAAATAAGCCTGATGTGATGAATGTTGAAATGGATGATGAAAACATGAACAATAACAAACAAAATCCTATGGATACTGATGACCAAAGTCCTATTATTACAATGATAGGAGTGATCAAAATTGAGCCTCGTAAATAGAAAACCAAAATTCCTATTGACATTACTTTCTCTTCAGAAGAAACAATCAAAACTGCACTTGATGGTCCTCTTTACATAGCCGATAGAATCAATGACAATCCCACTCCAAGGACTTTAATTGATCCCATCTATGGAGAGAATGTGATCATTTAGGAACTCTTATATGTGCATGAACTCACTCAAGATAGATATGATCAACCGAAAGCATGGATTAAAATGCATGATGGTTTTTCATGCTACGATGGGATCGATCACACTCTCTTTACAAGTTGGACCAAAGAAATCAAATGTATCATTCTCTATCATCTCTAATTCAGATCAATTTCATGTGAATTTAGGCTATAAATGGCTTCACTCCATAAATGTGGACCAATCCATTGTCCAGAAGTACTTAAAGTTTCCAGTTGGCAATGAAATATTCACTATGAAACATAGTGGCTTTAGATCTTCGTCTTGATCCCATGGAAAACTTTTCCTTAGACTATTTTTGGCCTAATCCCATGGAGCCTATAAGATCCTATGAGGACTTATTTTTCCTATCCTACCAAAAGTTCAAAGAAAAATGCATAGCCAAGTTATCCCTTGAAAATTTTCCACCACCCATGATTGAACCTCTACCCCTTGAAAAAAACAATATACCCTGTTAAAGCCCTTTCGACTAATCAAGACCCATCCATCAAAAATCCCTTGCCTATTTCCTACAAAATACCAAGAGAGAACCAAAAAATTCCTAATCCACCTCCTAAGAAAATTTATAAAGCCAAAGAGAAGGTGGTTAAACACCCTTCCATGGTTTCTTCCGTTCTTCCCTCACAAGGAGAAAAAGAACCTATGGTCGGAAAACCCGCTTCTACACAAACGCAACTTGAAAAATGTAATAAAATAAATTGAAATGCTAGAGAGCATAAGCGTAGATGTTGTGCTATTGCTCAAAAAAGGAACGAAGAACACAACATAGAAAATCAAAATCCAAACTTGAAAAAAGCAACAAATGATGAGCATACTCCATTACCAGAATAAATAGATCCTATGTCTCCAACACAACAAGGACCAGCACCTTCTATGGACATTATCATTCATCCTCTTATTGTGGTTAGCTTGGATGATGATGAAGAAACAACTAAAATTGATGAACAAGTGCATAATGAGTTGAATTTTTTATTTTCCTCTTCTATGAGCTTAGACGATAACAACCATGATGATCCTCCTAAACTGAGTGCTTCACCACGTGTTGAACTTGGTGATTCTCCTAGTACAACACTTGATGTTGTCCCTCTCGCTAGTGATCTACATTTCACATATATTGAACAAGATTGGGATGCAGATGACTTGCTAGATGGTTGACTTGCATGTGCTTTACTAGTATTTTTTCTTTTGTTGTTTCTTTTTTTTTCTGTAATTGCATGTGTGTATTATGATCCCCTATGATGTTTTGTTTAATTTTTTCTCTCTATGTGCATTCCTCTATTTTTCCCTACATTCTTTTTTCGTAAGCTTGTTTTCCTTTCCATTGGTCTTTAACTTCAATTTTCATTTTTGTCTTTTTTTTCCTTTTGGGGATGATGCAAGGCGTCGAGACACCCTATGTCTCTTCCATGTTGACCCAAAATATTTTTCCTGATGTTTTCTTTATCTTTCCATTTTTATCTTGTGTTTTCCTTTTTGGGGATGACACAAGGCGTTGAGAGACCCTATGTCTCTTCCATGTTGACCCAAAATATTTTTCCTCATCTTCTCTTTTCCTTTCATTTTTGTCTTGTGTTTTCCTCTTGGGGATGACGCAAGGCATCAAGAAAACATATGTATCTTCCATGTTGACTCAAAGGGTTTTCTCTCTCTCTTTGTGTCATTATTCTAATTATATGTGTATTTGGGGAATGATGACAGTTCCTAACTCTCTAATATCATTGCAGCAAAGATAGATATTTACCTCGAATCCATAGATCTCTTATTTGTTTTTGGGGGGAAACCCTCTTCTCCTTTTTCAAGTTTTGGCTACTTTAAAGTAATTGTTCACAACATGGTGTTTAGAAATTTCTTTAAAGTGGGGACATACATTTGCATTATTTTGGCATTACTTTTGCATGATTTCATTTGCATTTTTCCATGTTCCTTAATGTGATTTTCTTACTTCATGAGATGTTTTTTTCTCTTTTTGGTAACATTGGTAGTAATTTCCTTCAAGAACTTGACCCATCTTATCATATTGCATTTGTCTTAGTGGTGATGTGATGCACTGCGTTCCCTGAGTTGTGAATCTTTTATCCTTTGTTTTTTCCTCTGTTGGAGACATTAGGAGCAATGTCCCCTAAGATTAATACCTCATGTGAACTAAGAAAAATCCCTTCGAACATCCCTCTTTCCTATTGCATTGAATTTTTGTACCTTATTAAATTCATGGAGGTATGGCTTTGATAGGGTCCCCTGGGGCTCACCTAGTGAACAAATAGCTTCACTAGCCCTTGTGAGCATGCATTTAATTTTCTTCCTTATCATAGTCATGTGGGTATGGCTTTGATATGGGCCTCTTGGAGCTCACCTAGTGGACAACTAGCTTCAATAGCTCTTGTGAGCGTGTGTTTTGTGTGCATAGTGGACAACATGTTCCACTTGTAAACCATTTTTTGGACAAACAACCTAGACCAGGTCCACATCGCGTTGGATGGCCAGTTTAAGCTTGATCTATTGCAATTTTCTTTTTCTTTTTTTCCTTTTTCCTTTTTCTATCTTTCACTATGTATGTTTGTGATCCGGTTATGGCTTCATATATCATTTGTAAGTGTGTTCCTTTGTGCCTATGTTGATTTTCATAGGATCTTGATCCTAGGGGCTTGGCCACCCTCTAGGTTATTGTCATCCTATCTTACTAGTATTCATACATTTGAACCCCTCTTGATTGTGTTGGTTACTTTAGTGTGAGTTTGAGGCAAGTTCATCCTCTCACTAAAGTGGGGGATAAATGTAGTGTAGGAAAATGCATACCCTTGCATTTTCACACTTGTTTGGGCCTTCCTTACTTTATTTATCCCTATTTATGTCTTAATTTGTCCTATCTTGCATACACAAGCCTAATAAATTATATCTTTTTATGGCTAATCCTAACAAACATCAAAGGATAAATGATAATTTAATGATTTTGGTTGTGTCCTTGATTTTTTAACTAGGACTAAGAAACCAACTAGGGCATCTTTGTGCTCCAAAGGTCTTGGGACCCTACTTTCAAATGCACATTAAATGGGACCATTTTTGGAGTTTGTGCCTCAAGTTTCAATCCTCGGGACTAAGACACCACCTAGGGCATCTTAGTCCCCCTTAAGTTATTTTCAAGATTTAATTTCAAATCTTGGCAAGATTTAGCCTCCTTTAATTAATGAATTCATATGTCATCTTGTTGTGGTGTAATTTCAAGATATTAAGCATGGATAAGTATAAATACAAGGTTCCTTTCACTCATTTCTCATCTAAAAATAAATAAAGTCATCTAAGCATTCATGAGATCATCCTAGCAAGAGCATTCAAGAGTAATTCATCAAGCATTTGGAGCCATCATCAAGATTCAAGCATCATATCAAGGATATTCTTGCATCATGTGTGTTTTCGAGCTAACATTTGTGATGTAGGATTTTGATTCAAGCAAGCAATTCAAGTCAAGATCTATCAAGCATTCAATCATTTCAAGATCTACATTCAAGCTAGCCACTTCATACAAGTTTTTACATTTCATAACAAGGTTTTGGTGAGTTGCAACATAGCACTTTGTTCATTCATCATTTCCCTCATTTACTTAATTTCATTTCAAGTTTTAATTACCAACAAGGGGTTTGACCAAGGAAAACCCCCATTTACTAACAAACAACAAATTTTTCCTCTATTGAATGTTTGTGTTTGAAAATTTAGGTTGCATTGCAAAGTTGTCATCATTTGAAGTGAAAAGTTGTAAAGTTGCATTGCAAAGTTGTCATCTTCACGAAAACTCACCTACAGGCCAGATCTAGAAGTTTCAGGACCAGAGATCTGAGAAGAAGGAAGTGCAAACATTGAGCCTAGGGATCACATTCAGATATTTCAAAAATTTAAATCAAGAATAAGTCACCACCTAGGGCATCTTATTCCTCACAAGGCTATTTTTTAGAGATTATTTTACATCCTATTCTAACATCTAAAGACTTTTCATTTCCCCTGAAAAATAGCAATGGGACTAAGACAACAGTAAGGGTGTCTTAGTCCTCCTCAACATATTTTGATAGCTTCTTGGCATTTCCAGAATCCTCGTCACATTTCTAGACTTCCCAGGTACACACATCCTAACTTGCTATTACTTAATTTCATCATTTGCATTCATTATTTAACTTGCATTACTAGGTTTTATGATTTGAATGCTTCATTGTCTTTTCCAAGCCTTTGCTTGGTGGTGAACCCTTCAAAGCCTAAAATAACCCCCTCCTAGGTCTTGTTGAGAATTTACTCACCTTTGGATTGATATTCAATCCAATTTTGGATCCTAGGACCTTCTCGAATGACAAGTGGAGAATAGTGGTGTTCTATGACCTGGGTTATAAAGCACCCATTTCGCACATTGTTCACATCAAACTAGGGTTTTATAGATAAACCCTAGGTGTTCCAATCATGGTGTTGATTAGGTTTTATATTTTAGATTTGACTTTTTTTGGTGTTAGTAGGTTGATTAATTGACAAGTCAAGCCTTCAATGTCATCAGGGTAATCAACCCCCTTTACCTAGTGCTACTAGTTGGTTCAGCAGAGTGTGCATCATGATACATCTTCATATTTTTGTTTGAGTTCATTGTGACCATGTTAAATTTTTGATGTGTGATATGCTCCTTGGTAGATCTAATAGTGTGCGTCAATAGTTGAATATCTAACGACTATTAGTTCACTGCTTCACATCACAATTGTGCAGCAAAAGGGTAGTGTGTAATCAATGATATGCAATGAAAAGGATCGATAGTGATGGTTGGAGCATATAATTTAAGGACTATCACTCAAGTCATGTGCATTGTGTTTTTAAGTTTACCTTGGCATGTTCTTTGCATGATGTGTGATAGAGATAAATCAACGGTAGAGGATAAATGAAGGAGATCTAACGGTCATCGCTTCATTTTTTTGCATCATTGTTGTGAAGGAAAAGGATGGAAAGCAATGTATGATATGTGATGGATAAAGTGTTAGTTGAGTGTGATGTAATCATGGACAAGTGGAAAATGTAATTGCATCACTTTGGTTATTCACATTGTTGTCATGAATAAAATAACATCAAGCTTTTAGTGATACACCAAAAGGTAGCAATGAAGACTTTGGTGGGTCTCCTCCTCAAAAGAGTGATCTGGAGCAATAAGGTTGACATGTTCTCTATGAGACATATGGCAGTTTTCTATTACATCATGAAGTCTCTTCATATCATGATTTACATTATTTGCACGCAAACAAAGTTGCACTAAGTAAAGAGAATGCAATGGTGATTGAGCGGTGTAGATCAAGGGATGGAAATCAAATGGTGATCACTCCTTAGCTTCACATCACATAAATGAAGTTTGATGCCCTATGAAAATTTGTGATACATTAAGTAAGCATGATGGTTTTTTACAAAGAGATAAAGATCAACAATGCCAGTTAAAAGGAAATTAATCATACGGTTGGTTTTTAAAGTTCGAACAAATGAAGGATATCTTTCAAAAAGGTGGAGTGAATATTCTAATCAACATCCTAAATTTAAACATGAATATCTCAAATGGCTATGATAGTATGAACAAGGGTTTCAATAGAAAATCGACATAGTGAGTGAATTTAAATTGTTCAACTACTCCAGCAAACAATTTGATTGGAAATTTGATTTGAAATTTGATTTGTAAAGCAGTGACACGGACTACAAAGGTTATTGAGATCATAATCATATTTAGTATAAAAGGAATGCATTAAATTCATATATGGATTAGGGTTTTGTAGGTTTCCAAGTTTAGTAGGTCATCAGATTTGTACAAGAAGCTTGTTGGAGAAGAATGCGAGTGAAAAAACCTAGCAATTAATTTGGATGGTGGTGCATTGCTTGAGGATGAAATGATTGTTAGTGAAGATATGAGAAAAGAATACAATCAAAAATTGACTAAGTGATATAGCAGAGTGTGTATGTTAGAGCTAAGGAGCGGATAGAGATTGCACATACTGTGAATTCGTAGAACCCAAAAAAATAGAAGATTATCAAGGTTTTACTATTTGAGGTGCAGAATAGAGAGGTGTAGGGTAAATAATTGAGTTGCAAAGATTGTAACAAATATTTGAGTAGTTTCTAATAGATTTCCAACATTCAATTATGTTCAATAGAACAAATTGTAATTGTTTCATTGTAAATCTGATTAGTGGGTGTCATCAGATAACTGTATAGGTGCTCAATGTAGGGAGTTGGTTCTTCCTTGGAGTAGGAGCTCCTAAAACTAGGGGATTGGTGTCTCCTTAGGGTTGGTGCCCTTAAACATTGTACTTGGAACATGTTCATTATGAGGCTAGATTAGGACAGTAGATCCAAGTAGCTATTCTCACCGTGGTTTTTCCCATCTTGGGTTTTCCATGTATATCTCTAAAATAGTGTGTGTGTCTATTTATTTCTCTGTATGTTTAGTTTTAATCTATTTTCAGTGTTAAAGGGATAAATTTTAATTGATCTAATGATTCACCCCCCTTAGTAGATTTTTGTATTCAAAAATACTGAAATGGTATTCATAAGAAAATCTATTAGGTTCTGTGTCACAAAAAAATGTATCTTTGGACATTTTTATGCTCATTTGATTTTTTCTTATCGATGTTGGCCTAGTTTTTCCTAGAATTGATTTTGTAATGTGGTCAACACATTCACATTAGGTCTTGGACCCTTAAGAATCAATAATAATTCTATGATGTCTTGTAAAAGTGTTGTGAAGTGTTGTAACCCACTTTCACACTTTTCTAGGACCCTTTTATTATAATTCACCTAAATAACCTCTTTTTATCACTTACCAAGCCTTAATTCAAAGTTTTGTAAAGTGTTGTAACAAAATTTCATGCTTCTCTAGGCTTTTCATCAATAATTTGACCCTTTCTTATGTTTAAATGACCCCTTAATGCACTTTTCGGCCCTACTTAAGTGTGTTTCGAAGAATAATCCCATTAAACATCATTAAATACACTTTAATTTCTGACACCCATTAAAATTTTCCTAGTGGGACCAAGTCGCCACTAGGGACGACTTAGCCCCACTTGACACAAAAATCAAAATTATTTAAATCTTTGTCGGGATATTATTCTCTTAACCTTGAGGTTGACCTGTGACGTGTTATTTTTGGGAAATTTTATAAAATCAAGTATAAATAAAGGATTTTCCTCCCATTTTCACCCCAATACATTCACACATTCATTCATACATTAAGTATACATACATTCACTCATTGATCATTCTCAAGCATTCTAGGCACTATCAAGTCTACATTCATTGGAGCATCTACTTGCATATCTTTAGATTTCTACATCAAGGGTTTGGTGATTTGTAGCATTGCATGTTCATTCATCATTCTCTTTCCATTTCATTTCATTTTCAAGGGTTTGATTACCAAATTGGGGTTTGACCAAGGAAAACCCCTATTCACTAACCCTTAACCCTTTTCCCCCTCTTTGCATGTGTGTTTTGCAGGTTTTGTATACAGATTTTTCAAAGAGAAAGGTGTTAAAAGATTCCCTCATTTCATCAAATTCATTCAAGTCAAAAAAACCCTAAGAGAAGCTTGGAGATCACCTACAGACTGATTTTTGCAGATTCGAAATCGGACACCTGTTAGGAACCAGAGTACAGACCGAGAGATACAGATTGCAACTTCAAAATTTCCAAAAGTTGAAAGTGGACTAAGTTTCCATTAGTGGTGAATTAGTCCCACTTCCAAGATTGAATTTTTTTTTCTATATTTTTGGATACCCTTTTGGCTGAAACCTATTTCGACAGAATCTCCCTGAAACAGGACTAAGTTTCCCAGCTTGGTGTAAGTGTCCCAGTTGCCTTCAACAGTAAATTCTGTAGGATTCCAAAGCCTCTCTACATCACATTCCAGTTTCTAGGTGTACCTCTCCCGTTTTATTCATTTTTGTTATAGTTTGTTTGCATTCTTAGGTCATTTTTACATATCACAATATGTTTTCAAACATCTTGTATTTCATTAGTTTTGCATCAATAATTCATTTCCTTTTTTAGTTCTTTGCATTTAGGTCATTCCATTTAGACATATTTTAATCATATTAGCATTATTCTTGAGTGAAACCCCAAGTTTTTGTGAGATACCTTTCTCCTTTTAGGCGAAAAACCCTAGAAGTACAAGAAAGAAGCTCCTACAAAAAAATTTGGTTCAAGTTCAAAATGGTATTTCTTTTTCTTTAGTAAGCATCATCCTAGAAAAAAAACAAATCACATTCTCAAGTAAGTATTCACTATGCAATGGTTAATATAAACTTTAATCTAGTCATGATACAATAAATCCTAGTAAATCCCCTTATTATGTCATATTCACTATAGTTATGGGATTCATAACTAGACTAAAATGAAAACATTAGTCCAATAACCATCTATTAAAGTATGAAGCAATATATAGTTCAATAAGTACTCACAATTTTATTAGCTATGCCATACATTATAATTCATGAGTTGCATCACTCTTCTAGTTTTGGTAATTGAATAATGTTATTTTATTTTCAAATGGTGCAAGTAGACACTCCTCCTGATATTGATAGGAAAATGGATCATAGTGTCACTGCAATAGTAGCAAGCTCAATTCCTTTGACTGGAGGTATGAGGTAGATTAGTAAATTTCAAAATACATTCATTATTTTAGTTGTCTATTACAGAAAAATCAAATGATTATTCATTTGTAGTTTAATTTCCATCTAGATAGTTTCTATAGGGATTTATAATTCCATAGCATGAGCGTTTCATTGGTGTGAATGAGTAGACAAATCATTTGGTTGCAATAAGTGATTATTTGTTAAATATTTCAGTTTATATAATGTAATTTCTATATATTAATATCTATATTTTCTATGGTAATAGATGTGGCTCCATGAAGAATTAAATAGGAGTTCCAATTAAAAAATTTGATGTAGACCACCATCATACACATCTCCATCCCCCAACAATCAAAGGCCACTCTTGATTTTTTTCCTTCACCTTGAGGGAAATGACTATTTATTAGGTTGCTTTGTTGTATGCCTATATGGCATTTTTTAACATATATTTTGTATTGTTTATACATGAAATTGTATTCCCATATGGTATTCTTGTAATTCTATATGGTTTTTTTGTGTATATGTTTGTTGGAAACAAGCAACACTGAGAGGAGGGGTGAATCAGTGTTTTCCAAAAATTAGATTTATTATTTTGATCTTTAACCCACTTAAAACATTCAACCATAGAAATAGAAAGAAAACAACTACAACACCATAACACAAGGATTTTTATGTGGAAACCCTATTAGGGGAAAAACCATGGTGGATGTCCAATCCACAATATGATCTGAGTATACTCAAAAAGAAGTTTACAATAAGAGAATGCACTTGCATTTAGGCTCATTTCCTAGAGCTCATTGCTCAAAATAGAAAGGAACACTACCTTACAAAGATTTGGATTAGATCCAAGAGAATAAACTGAGAGAATAGCATCTACAAATGCTTGATTATAGTTTTGGTTAGGCTCAATAGTCAATCTTTTTTATTTCTAACTAATTCTGCACTTCTGCTCCACTCTGCTCTAACTCACACCACAAAATCTTTAATGCACAAGTGAAACTATGCATAAATCACTCAATCACCCTTTTGATATTATCAACGCACATCGACACACCTTCTACATACACAAAATGATATAATTGAACATTTATATATATCCACGACTAAGAATTTAATCGCAATCTATCAACTTTAATAAAACTTAAGAATATTTACAACTGCCAACTCAAATCATGAATAATATTCAATGTGCACCCACAACGGCCAGTCATAACTTACCTTGGACCCAAATCAAGATGATCAAAAACAAAACAAAATGATTAGACACTCCTTGAATATCCATGACACTTAAAATCCTCTAAGTTGGCCACAAAATATTGATGAACAAAAAGATATCCAACCAGAACTCCAAACTTGCATACAACTTGATACAAGACACTGAGAATTTTGGACAACACAAGAAATAAATTGATTAACCTCCCATAAGATCCACAACTCAAAATAACAACATAAAATCTGCATGAGAATAGAAGAACGCAAAACTGTCGAATGCTCTATTCTTCCTGACTGTCCTTAATCTGTCTTTCGATGGAATTAAATGATGGCGTGCGGATCCAATCACCAACTAGGGTTTCCATCAATGAAAATACCAAAGTATATTTGTAGTGTCTCTCTCCAAAAATCTCCCCCTTTGGCATTGATGGCAACACTTAGTGAAAAATGACTAAGTGTCAGATCAGTACCAACATGAATTACACTGCCACTTCAAAATTTCAAAAAGAATCTTCAATATCAGCTTAGAAATGCAACTCCCCCTAAGATGAATATAAAATTTTCACTATACAACTCTCCCCCTTTGACATCAATGGAAAAATTGGGGAACCAAAAAGATAACAAAATTTCAAACTGTACAGGCATGATCTAGTAACTTACACCAATTGGAAAATATCTACAAAATCTCTCTTCAACATGCTCAAATTTGTGTCCCAAACCCTTTTAAAACTCTCCAAAATTGTTATGTGACCACAAACTAAATAATATTGAATTTCTGCAATCTTGAGATTCATTGGGTCACTAACTACCATAGCATCTTTGGCTTCCTTTAAAGCATTCACCATTATTTCAATCTCTGTACCAATTAGTCCTCTAAGTTCACATGCTATTCCTACAATCCTATCATTTTCATGCTTCAAACTCCTTATTTTTTCAAGTAGAGATATTACTTGACCTTCTTGCTCACAAACATTGCTAGCTAACGGATCAAAAGCATTAGAGATGGTAGCCAATTATTTTTCAAGATCCTTCACCTCTTCTCATTGTCTTCAGTGAATTTGGACAAAATCAAACATGACTTATAGGCCTTTCCACCTTCAGATATAGAATCTTGAATATTCTTCATACAGGTGGCTAATAGAATTTTATCCTTAGCAATCACTTCTTTTAACCAAGTAATTTTTTTTCCATCAAACTCCTTCTGCACTTTAACCATGGCTGATTTTTCAAGAGACTCGAAATAAGTACTTACAAAATTTATGAGCTTCTTCAATTCACCAGAAGAGGAACTAGATGGATCCTTAACATGAGTTGGCATAATTTTCTCTAGAACTCCAAATGCAAGACTTAATAATTCACTATCATCCAAGTGAGACTTCAAAATCTTCTCACTAGCTTTAGCTTGTGTAATTGATGCAACCTTCATTATCTGAATTGGGGACAAGGTGGATAGATTGATTGGGCCTTCAACCAATTCAAGATCAAATTCTTCCTGTTGATTCACCAGAGATTCCTTTACTGCCTTGGTAGTGTCTCTTCCTTCAACTAGGATTTCCTTAACCTGAAGCTTTTCTTCTTCTTCAACCTTTGGTTCCTTAGTAATTGTTTCCTGATTGACTTTAGGAGCTTTAGCTTCTTCATTTGGAGTCTCCTTTTCTTCAACTAATACAACCCTAGGAGCTTTATTTTCCATAGGTGCTTCTGTGTTATCCACATCAGGAGGAATTTGATTATCCTCAGTATCCACATTCACCTTCTCATTTACCACATCAAATACAAAATCTTCAACTTTGATCTTGTTTCTTTATAGAAATGCTTCCAAGATTTTATTGGATTCATCATCAACAATACCATTTTCACTGATCATGATTTTTTCCACCCTTCTTTTTTTTGAATTCCCTCTTGGCTTTGTCCAAGAGTGAATTCATCTCCTCAATAGACATTTTTGGACACAAGTCTCCAAGAATTATTTTTTCTCATATGCTCTTCTTATGTTCTAGCATTTACTCGTCTTGCCTCCAAAACATCATACAGACTCTTAGGTAAACCAGACATAATTTCAAAAAGAACTTTGTTGAAAATATTTATATGTTTTATTGTTGCCTCTTCAAGAATTCTTTGACCTGATTCATCAAACATTTCATACCATTTGCAGAGGGGCTTGATATTTCCATCCTTGACAACATTCTCAACTTCTTCAACTGTCATGGCCGGTATGTCAGTTTTTTCCTTCTTCTTTTCCTTTTCTTCCTCACCAAAATATTTCCTCTTCATTTCTTTCACAACTTCATCTGACTCAGTCTCCTCACTTTCTGAGATGGCTTCATAGGTTCTTGAGCTCTTATTCTTATTTCTTTTACCAGAACCCTTTTCTTGGGTTTGCACAAGAACTAGATCGGTTGCAGAAGCATATGGGGAACTCCTTGTTGATCTAGTACAGGCAGAGGATCCTGTTTGACTAGCAGATTCAGTTCTTGTTGACTCTTTTCATGCTTCAACTTCATCTCTCTTCATTCTAGCTTCTTTTAATTTTTCTATAGGTATGCCCATGTTTTCTACAAACATGCTTCTACTTCTCTCCTTTCTCTTATGACTATCTTTGGCTTCTGTAATTGATCATGGACTTTCATGATCTTTTTTGCATAAGATCTAAACCTTTCTTCTAAATCTAGAGGCGTGCTCAACAAATTTTCTGCATACACCTTCAAGATGTTCTCCTCTACTTCATATCCCATAGGAATAATCCATATCATCCTAGGGTCAGTGGCTTCCATATGGAATTGATCAATATATACCATGAAACAGATTGTATCTTTGTACTTCTCTACAATTGAGGTAGGTATTCTTTCTGAAGCATGCATCATATTCTGAAAGTTTTTTAAGTACCCCCAGAGGGTAGCATTTTGTGTCTAACGATCACCACTTCCAAACAATATATATCTCATTTGCACAACTACAAGCTTATTACTTTGCCAATGAACTTTCCCAACACCTAGAACCTCACTCATGAAATAAAATAACAAACACAACAGCAAATTGCCATACTTTAAAGAGTTATTTTTGTCCTTCTTAATCTTACCCAGATTCTTCGTCAGCTAGCTTCTAAGCAGCTCACACAAGTCATAATCGGCATTTTCTTTTACCATAAATGGTCATACTGAATACTGAATTATCTTGGCTAGAGTGGTAGACCTTGTATCCAATGACCATTGATGTGAATTTCACATCCATTTCAACAATATCTTTGATTGTAATTTCCCTTCTATCAAATGTTGTACTTGTTTTATTAGTAACTGTTTGATTCTTTATGTCACTTGAACTTTGGACGGGGTCTATCCTTAACGTCAACTACTGATCGAGTACCCATTTTTATAAATTCACAAATTCACTGGTTTTTTTATAAATACCTTTTTGTCGGATCAGAGTTTTGATCGTTGAATCTTCTTCACACTTGAATCTTGCCACAACTCAGAAAATTTCACTCCAGGACTCTCCAAACTTCTTGTCTCCAAAATGAAAAGTGACAAATGAAGGATAAAAATAACCTTTTATTGTTCGCACAACTAACCATTTTTGTCACAATAAATTCTCTTACCCTAATTCATCTGGTTACCCTGTTTCCATGCACTGAGACAGATAATTCTTCTACAGATATCCAATACTGTATGATACTATCTCCAATTGTTTGAACAACATTTGAAACACATCTATGCACTCACTGGGCTTATTCACATTCTAGTGCTAGTTATCGGCAGGGGGTTAAGAGATTTTCTTGATAGCTCCCCCTAGGCCAAAGGCCTAAAACTAATTCTCGGAGGAATTACCAAAAGCAAATTCTAGTGCAGGCACATTTCCTTCAATACAGGGATCCTTCTTCACCCATTTCTTATGCATTTTCCTCCCGATTACATCTGTAGTGACTTTTCCTTTTCCTTTAACATCATGTTGCATGTTTTGTTTTATCGAACCTCTTTTGCTCTGATAGAATCTAGCAGTGTGTCCAAATTTGTTGCAGTTGTAACACACAACATTTCTCTATCCAAACCTACTGTTCCATTGATTTTTCCTTGATCTGCATTGGTTAGAAATATTCCCAAGTCTATTGCATGCATAGCATCTGACATCTCTATGAAAGTTGTTCATCACAATTCTGCATTCACTTGACTTATGACCAAACTTATTACAATTAAAGCACTAACCTGAGAATGATGGTCCTCTTGGATTCATCTTGCTTTTACACTGAGAAGCCATATGACCAAATTTATTGCAATTAAAATAGTAATTGTTGAATATTTGAGCATTTGGTTGTCTTACTAGATTCCTTCTAGCTCCATTCATCTTATTTCCTTTCCTAAATCTCCCTTGTCTAGAATTCCTTTGTCCAAATCTAGAACTTTCTCATTCTTCATAGCCAAGACCTCACTTGTCACCATCAGTCCTCTAACCTTTAATCATTTCATCAAGTTGTTTTTCAAGCATTTCCTCATTATTTTTAGATTGTTCCAATTCATTGTTCAAATTTTTCTTTCAAGGATTGAGCAAGATTTTCTTCACTTTTCTTTCTATCTTCAATTTCCTTAGTCATTTTCATCATGATGGATTCCATCTCACGCTTCAAGGTAGCATTTTCTTTGGAAAAATTTGCACATTCTTTTGTTTTCTCCTGCAAGGCATGACTCACTTGCTCGTCTTCCATGTTTCTATTATTTTGCTTAAGCTAATCACATGATTTTCTTTCTTTTCTCCCTTGATTCATTGATTTTGTCTTTCAATGATTGAATGAATTTCTCCGCATTCTCAATATTTTCCTACAGTTCCCAATTCTTAGATTTTGACTGGTCAAGATCATCCAGGGCCACCAAAAGTTGCTCTTGAAGACTGCTTGTATCAATTGAAAATGCTTTCCAATATCTCCCCAAGCTGTTAGACTTCTTTTGAGGAACTAGCTCTAATACCAATTGTTGGAAACAAGCAACATTGAGAGGGGGGTGAATCAGTGTTGTGCAAAAATTAGATTTATTATTCTGATCTTTAACCCACTTAAATCAACCAAAAGAAATAGAAAGAAATAGAAAGGAAATAACCACAACACCATAACACAAGGATTTTTACATGGAAACCCTATTAGGGGAAAAACCACGGTGGATGACCAATCCACAATATAATATGAGCATACTCAAAAAAAAATTGCAATAAGAGAATGCTTTTGTATTCAAGCTCACTGCCTAGAGCACACTGCTCAAAATAGAAAGGAACATTGCCTTACAAAGATTTGAATTAGATCCAAGAGAATTAACTAAGAGAATAGAATCTACAAATTCATGATTACAGTTCTGGTTAGGCTTAGTAGTCGATCTTTTTTCCTTCTAACTGATTCTACACTTCTGCTCTAACTCACACCACAAAATATTTAATGCACAAGTGAAATTGTGCATAAATCACTCAATCACCCTTCTGATATTCACAACATGCATCAACATGCCTTCTACATACACAAAATGATATAATTGAACATTTATATATATCTATGACTAAGAATTTAATCGTAACCTGTCAGCTTCAATAAAACTTAAGAATATTTACAACTATTAGCTCAAATCATGAATAATATTCAATGCACACCCACAACAGTCAGTCATAATTTAGCTCAGACCCAAATCAAGATGATCAAACACAAAAACATTTGAGTAGACACTCCTTAAATATCTGCGACACCTAAAATTATTCGGATCGGCCATAAAATACTGATGAACAAAAAGATATCCAACTAGACCTCCAAACTTGCATACAACTTGATAAGAGACACTGAGAATTTTGGATGACACAAAAAATACATTGATTAACCTCCCATAAGATCTACAACTCAAAATAACAACAAAGAATCTGCATGAGAATCAAAGAATACAAAATTGTCGGATGCTTTGTTCTTCCTGACTGTCCTCAATCTTTCTTCCGGTGGAAGTAAATGATGACGTGTGGATACAATCACTAACTAGGGTTGCCATCAATGACAACACCAAAGTATATTTGTAGTGTCTCTTGCCAACATATTTTATACTTAAATCAACATTTATTAATGTGTTCCTATATGGCTATTTGGTTAATAAATATCTATTTTTTCATGGTATCCATATTTGCATTATAAATTATTATTTAAATAAATGAATAATTATCTAATACAAAGTTTATAAATGATTAAAATTTTATTCCAATATGTTCTTACAAAAAATTTCCTTTATTATTTCCTTACAATAAACAAAGTTCTTCAAAACATGCTAAGATGTTTATCTCTCAAGGATGTAATGAAAACACAAGGAAATGGATCTAATTAAGGATCTTATTTCTAGATTTCAAGTTTTTGATAATAATATGTTACCTCCATTATACAATGAAAAGATTCAATAGAAATTTGGAGATGGTTTACTTCAAATATTTAAAATCCAAGTGTATTCCATGCTTCATAACTTATTTTTAGATTTATGTATTCTTGTTTGTAAGCATTATCACACTTTATGGAATAATATGTTTTTTTATCTATTCATTGTTGATATTTTGTTGTATTGATAAAATGAATACAATGATGATGTGAATATTTTTATCATGATGTACCTTTACAAATTTTTAGTTTCCCCATGGTATTTTGTGTTTTTCCTTTTTTATTACCATTTTTATAGTGATATGCACACTCATTTCACCTATATTTGTTGGTTAATTATTATCTTTCCTACACCACTATGTTTTTGTGGTCTTGGATGCCATATTTTTGGCATATAGTTAAGGAATCAAGTTTTATTCAAGAAAAAGTACAAACAATTTACAGTATGTTTCCAATAATTTTATTGAAGTATATTCAAGTACCCATCCATCCAAGTACCCATCCTCTAGTTGATTGATCACTACTTCAAATTTATATAGGTATTCTTAATGCCCATACTTTTTTTCATCTAAAAAAGATGTATTCCTATATTGACCAAAATGTTTATGACTGCATTGAGTTCAATCAACAGAGGAGACTAGTTATTTGGTGTAGATCATTTAGTCATAAGAGTATAAAGACACCTACATTCACAAAAAAATATTGTAAAGTGGAATTATTCTATAGCCACCCAACATGTTGGTATTTTCAATTTACCCTCATGAGATGAAGAATGTAAATAATGCCTCTCAACAACTTTTTACTAAATGCAATTGATGCTTTTTGGAACATCTAAAATATCATCGCAATGGTGGAACAATTTGGATATATCAAAAAATAAGAGAGTTTATTGTAGAGATACTCTACGTGACCTTATACTTTTAGACGAAATGTTTCAAGTTTCATTAATTCTGAGTAACAACTCATCAAATTTTTCCACTTTTGGCACTTAGGGATCGTAAGACAAATCCCTGGTATGATGTAACTTGCAATGATCTGATATTCTAGGGTGTGCAACAGGACCTTTGCTATCATAAACCCACACATATTTATGTGTTGGAATTGTCAATTTGGCTACATGATGAATAGAACAAAAATTAGGCTATCTTGCAACTTTCTTTTGAATGCAATTGATGCTTTTTCCATCAACTGAAAACTTGTCACCGCATGCAAATGGATTGGAGATATGAAAAATTATAAGAGGCTATTAGAGAGGGACCCTACATGATCTTGTACTTTTAGAAATAATGGTTGTAAGTGCCATGGTTTCTAAGAAATATTTTGTCAAATTTGTTTCCATTTTGCACTTTTGTGTCTAAAGAGATCATTGATATAATGTAGCCTAGAACATTCCAATGTGTTGGGGTGCAAAATAGGACCTTTCCTAGCATAAACATGCCCATTAAAATGTGTTGGAACTATCAATTTGGTCACATCACAAATAGAACAAAAATTAGGCTATCTTACAACTTTCTTTTAAATGCAATTGATGCATTTTCCATCAACTGAAAACTTGTCACCATAGGAAAATGGATTGGAGATATGAAAAAATAAAAGAGGTTATTATAAAGAGACCCTACATTAGCCTATACCTTTTGTAAGAGAGGGGCACCATCCATGTTCAAGGCCCCAGGTCACGAAGAGCTAAGAGCAAAAGGCTTCCCTAACTTACCTCACTCTAAAGGGGTGTCTTGAAATGAGGGACGAGAATGATGAGGACTATAAGGTCCTTCAATCAATTTGTAGGACCAAAACCCAGAATGGGGCTAGGTGAACCAATTTTTAGATTCAACACTATACCTTAGGTAGCTCTCTACCCAAGGATGGAAGTACAGTTCTGGGACGATAGTGCGGCGCACTAGTGACTCTCAGGTGCATTGGAATTTGTACGACTAGAGGACCAAAAATACAGTAAGAACCACCTGAAAATGAGTTGACGGCCTAGCTAGTGGTTTCTAAGGGAACAAAATAGAACTATAAAGTAGGAAAGATACAAATGAATATGATAAAGTATATGAAATCTAAGGTGACAAAGATAATCTCACAAAGATGCTCATTCATCAGCTAGCTCCAAAAAGCACGTCCATCTACACAAAAGAAAGAGGGAAAATTGTTGGAGGCTATATAGGTGTCTGCCTCAGTCAGACCCCCATTTTGGTGTTTCCACCTCCACAAATAGCCAAGATAGCAATAGTAGAGAAAAGTATGATAAAGGAGAAAAGAAAGTAGAGAACACAATAAACACTACAAAACAGTAAAGTGCTACTCAACCAAATTGTAAAGGAGAGGAGTGAAAACAGTACCACCTCCACCAAGATCTCACTAGCCAATGATGGAGAAAGAGAGCTTGAACAATCCCCATAGCCTCAACTATGATGAAGGGAGGTGTTGCAAACCTCAAGCCCCTATTACAATGGCTTGTTCCACACTTTCTCTTTGGACTTGATGGAGTGTTGTTACTTCTACTATAGAGTGCCAAAGTGTTGCTTGAGAGTGGAATGAAGGCTAAGAATGCTTAAGAATACAAGAAGTGAATGTTAGAATTCTTGTGAAGAAGATCAAGTTTCTTGAAGAAGATGAAATGAATCAAGGAAGAGTGAATTTGAAGGAAGAATGAGGAAGAACAAGGCATCTTCGGGTCGGTTGGTCGAAGAGGGACATTGCAAACCAACCCCAATGGAAAGTGTAATACCTCTACCAACTTCAGACATAGTAATCCATCAGGGATGTAAGTGCACCATGTGGACATCTGTACGTCATGTGGGCATCCCCAAAAAATATTCTTCTACTGACACACAAGACATATGCCAAATGGAACAAAGGCAATGAGGTGATGTGGAATTTTGCCTTTAGATTTGGTTTTCTAATGTGAGGAAGTGTAAAAGGGGAATATGTGTAAGGGGTGAAAATTTATTCCTATAAATTTTTCCCCCACTTTAGTGAGCACGAATATTGACATGAGTGCTTTGATAAAGTATATCAAAGAATGAATAGAGTTAGAAATTTATAGTTGAACCATCGAAGAAGTAGACCATAATCTAGTGAGCTTGAAAGTGCAAGGTAGGAAAAGGACTTCATAGCCCCATAGAACTATGAAGTTGAAGAATGAAAGTGTCTTATAGGCCCACAAACCTGTAAGGAGGTGACCTCTAAGATCTCTCACATGAAGAAAGCCCCAAGAAGTAAGTGCCTCATAGGCCTGAAGACCTGCAAGGAAGGTACCCTCCAAGATCTCTCACATGAAGGAAACCCAAAAAATCACCTTATAGATCCATAGACCTACAAGGAGGTGTCCCCCAAGATCTCTCAGATGGAGGAAACCCAAAAAAGTATCCTACAGACCCACAGACCTGTAGGGAAGGCATCCTCAAAGATCTCTCACATGAAGGAAACCTAAGAAAAGCACCCTACACACCTACAAACCTTTAGGGAGGTGTCCCCCAAGATCTCTCACATGGAGGAAACCCAAAAAAGCATCTACAAGCCCACAAACCTATAGGGAAGGCATCCTCCAAGATCTCTCACATGAAGGAAACTCAAGAAAAGCACCCTACAAACCCACAAACATGTAGGGGAGCCACCACAAAGATCTCTTGCATGGAGGAAGCTCAAAAGAAGCTCCCTATAGACCTGCAAACCTACAAGAAGGTATCCCCCAACATCTCACACATGGAGGAATCCCGAAGAGAGGGGACTCCATAGATTCATAAAGTAGCTTCACAAGCACACCCGTAAAGCGACATGTCTACTCGTAGATAGAACATGTTAGAAAGCGGCCACACATGAAAATAGGTGGACAGTCACATAGACCGTCAACAATTTGGAAAACTTTCGAAGGCATCCCTTGGGAACCCAGCGTAAAGAAGGGGTCCACTTAAGGGACGCGCTGTTAGAAAGTGCAAAAGAGATGTTTCTTTCTCGAATCGAATGATCATCAAGGAATCCTTTTGAAAGATGTTCACTTCATTAAGGAATTTGAAAGGAAGAAAAATGCCCCCTCGTGAGGGAAGGTTGAAGTTTCTTCCACCTTCGAGGAAGGTTCTTAATTTCTTTCTTTACGAACCCGTGATGAAGGAATGAATGCATTTTTTCAAAATCAAATTTTTTTAGAAATAGCCTTGTCACACATGAGAGGGACAACTCAAGTAAAGAAGAGAGAAAGATAAGAAAAGAGAAAAAGAGAAAAGAAGATAAACATAGGGCACAAGGGTAGCCTGATATTTCGGGGTTAGAACTACACATAAATATATATAAGTATAATAATAGTATATAAAATCAACTTTCATCAACCCCCTACTATATTAGGCCACATGAAGAATGCATGAGAAGACAAAGTAAAAATTAAAAAATGGGTCAACATGGAAGGGAAACCTAAATTCCCTCAACACTTTGCATCGTCCCCATTTTATTAAAAGTCAATCAAAAACACAAGAATGATGATAAAAATAGAGGAAGGTTTATGACACAAAAACCATGCCTATATCCAAGCACCAATGAGGGTGACAAGGGTCATCCAGGCACACATAGCATGATCACAAGGGAACACATCACAACGAACACACATCTACTTTAAAGATAAGGAAGAGGACTCCCCCTAACACTAATCGATCAAGAGGACATCTGCTTCCCACTCTAAATCATTGTAGGGGGAAGGAGGATGAGCCTGTAATGGTGGAATGTTAAGAGGAGAATTTGACCCTCCCAAAATAAGTGCTAAGGAAGAAGGCCCCGCTAGGTCTCCTTCACTCAGCTCTTATAGAGCTATGGTAAAATATTTTGTGAAGATCGCTAACAAGGCTAGAACTTCATCCAGAGAGTTAAACATGCACTTTACAAGAGTGCCATGTTTCACCTCAACGGACGGGGAAGGTTGTTCCTAAGATTCACTGCTAGGCTCGCCAAAAAATTTGGGAGTGGTGACAAACTCAGGGGAAGCCAGGACTAGTTCCGTCACTAGGACAGAACAAGTCAGCGTGAAACCACCTTTCAGAGAAGGTGGAATCCTCTTATGTCCTTTATTGCTAGAAGGACTACCCTCCACCTTCCACTCCATCGGGGGACATAAACTCCCCATAGACAAGGAAATAGGTGTAGAGGAAGAGGAGGATAAAACCACAGTAGATGCTACTGAAGTATTCAACATATCTATAGGTTTTGGGAAAGGTGGGACATCTAGAAGAAACGTCAACAAAGGCAGCTCCACCGAAGGAGCGATGAACCCCTGCACCTTTTTTGGGTCAAGTGCATTCATACTCATAGAGAAAGCCGAAAGGGATCTAGAGCTCGATTGAATGTAAGTAGAGGGGAGGAGAGAGGAGGATGCTATAAGAGGCCCTAATACAGAGGTGGTCATCTCCTCTTCTTTCCTCTGCAAGGAAGTTTGCTCAGCCACAAGATCCTTTTGTCGGTGCTTGTGCTCACGCACAAGGCAGTTTCTGGCACTCTTCAAGCTAGAGACCGGAGGTTGCGAAGGAAAAAAATTCTCCTACTCAACCATTAGAGTTTCCTCCACAACTATTTCTAGTGGAGGGATAGGCTTCTGAATAGGAGCAAGAAGAGCGGGTTGGGAAACAATGGGGAGAGTTGACTCAAGTGCCTTGGCAGTGAGCCTCTTCCCATTTAATGTTTTGGGAGAAAAAGCAATAGGAGGCCATAGAGATCAAGACAAAGAGGACTCCCCACGTGAAGCTTTCTTCTTGTTATAACGAATGGGCCTAGACTCTGTGGGAAGAACAGGAAGTTCAAACACGAGATGCTTAGACTTTCACCAAGTAGGCACCATAGGATTCTCTCACAAATGCGGAACAGAATCTGGTGGCACTACAATAGGGTGAGAGAAAGCATTAGGTTGAACAATGGAATACTAGAAGAAAGAGGATCTTGGGACCACTTCTCTTCTTCCCTCCTACATGCCTTGGCAGAATTACTGTCAGCTTTTAAGCAAGCCCTATGTGAAACAACATAAGGTGATGGAGGGTATCTGACTTTCAGCCTTAGATGTCTTTTCTTATAATTTTGATGCATTTAGTATAGGAGATTCTTCCTAAGTGGGAAAGGACCAACGGGCATAGGCCAGGAGTAATCCAAGGAGTAACTATCATGGGAAACTAATGGTTTATAACTAGTGTCATGAATTACATGCATGGAACCCTCATGGATAAATTTTAAACATTTATGCACAACCAAGGGAAATGCATTCATAGCTACTAACCAATGGATACCCAACTTCACTCTAAAGAGCTCAAACCCAAGGATTATGTTGAACAA
>VDFB02340519.1:0-31103 GCA_007258455.2 Sequoia sempervirens | reverse complement strand
TGAAACGTTCCAAGCTACATTAGACCGACAATTTCTCTTAAGAGACCAAAATGCAAAAAAGTAGCAAACTTTGATGAGCTCTTTCTCAGAAACCATGAAACTTACAACCATTTTTTTTAAGGTATAGGGTCACATAGGGACCCTCTACAATAGCCTCTCTCATTTTTTCATATCCCCAATCCATTTTCCTGTGCTGACAAGTTTTCAGTTGATGGAAAAAGTGTTAGATGCATTGAAGATAAAGTTGCAAAGTGGAATAATTTTTGTTTTGTTTTCCATGCAACCAAACTAAAAGATCCAACACATCTAGATGGGTATGTTTTTGCTAGGAAATGTCCTCTTTCACACCTAAACATGCTGGAATGTTCCAGGCTACATTGCACCTATGATTTCTCTTAAGAGACCAAAGTGTGAAAAACAATAATTTTTTGACAAGCTCTTTCTTAGAAACTGTGACACGTACATACATTTCATCTAAAGTTATAGGGTCATGTAAGAACCCTCTATAATAATCTCTATCATTTCTCATATCTCCAATCCATTTGCCCATGGTGACAAGTTTTCAGTTGATGGAAAAAGTGTCAAATCCATTGAAGAGAAAGTTGTAAAGTGGCATAATTTTTGTTTTGTTCGTCATGAGACCAAAATAGCAGTTCTAACATGTCTGGATGGATAGATGTACACTCTAAGCAAGGTATTTTTTTACACCACAACATGCTAGAATGTTGTAGGTTACATTGCATTGATGATTTATCTTAAGAGAATAAAGCACAAAAAAGAAAAAAAAATGATG
The DNA here is from genome assembly GCA_007258455.2 of Sequoia sempervirens. NCBI lineage: Eukaryota > Viridiplantae > Streptophyta > Pinopsida > Cupressales > Cupressaceae > Sequoia > Sequoia sempervirens. The sequence continues at coordinate 30,310 of VDFB02340519.1, read as the reverse complement.
AGATATTTCTTAGAAACCATTGCACTTACAACCATTCCATCTAAAGTTAAAAATTCATGTAGGGCCCCTCTACAATAACCTCTCTTAGTTTTTCATATCTCAAATCCATTTTCCCATGGTGACAAGTTTGTAGTTGATGGAAAATGTGGCATAATTTTTGTTCTATTCGTCATGCAACCAAACTGATATTTTCAACTCATTTGGATGGGTAGGTTTACACTAGGAAAGGTTATATTTCATACCCCAACAAGCTAGAACATTCTAGGTTACATTGTACCGATGATTTCTCTTAAGAGACCAAAGTACGAAAAAACAACAAAATTTGATGAGATATTTCTCAAAAATCATGGCACTTACAACCATTCCATTTGAAGGTACAAGGTCATGTAGGGCCCCTATACAATAATATTTCTCATTTTTTCATATCTCCAATCCATTTTCCCATGGTGACAACCTTTTAGTTGATGGAAAAAGTGTCAAATGCATGTAGTTTAAAGTTGCAAGGTGGCGTAATTTTCATTTTGTTTATCATGTGACCAAACCAACAATTCCAACACATCTAAATGGGTATGTTTATGCTAGGAAAGGTCCTATTTCACACCATAGCATGCCAAAATGTTCCAGAGTATGTTGTACCAATGATTTCTCTTAAGAGACCAAAGTGCAAGAAAGCAACAAACTTTGAAAAAATATTTCTCATAAACTATGGTACTTGCAACCATTCTATATAAAGGTGTATAGGCATGAATTTTCACCCCTTACAAAAATTCCCCTTTTACACTTCCTCACCTTATAAAACCAAATCTAAAGGAAAAATTCCACATCACCCCGCTTCCTTCATTCCACTTAGCGTCTGTCTTATGTGTCGAGAGAAGAATATTTTGTCGGGGAGACCTATGCTGAGCACAGACGTTTGTGCAATGCGCTTTACGTCCCTAATATATTCCTATGCATGAAGTTGGCAGAGGCATTACACTTTCCATTGGGGTTGGTTTTTAACATCCCTCTTCAACCAATTAGCTTGAAGATGACTTATTCTTCCTCATTCTTCCTTCAAATTCACTCTTCCTTCATTCATTTCATCTTCTTCAGGAAAATTGATCTTCTTAACAAGCATTCTAGCATTCAATTATTGCATTCTCAAGCATTCTCAACCTTCATTCCACTCTCAAGCAACACTTTGGCACTCCATAGCAGTAGCAACAACACTCCATCAACTCCGTAGAGCAAGTGTGGAACAAGCCATTGCAGCAGGGGCTTGATGTTTGCAACACCTCCCTTCATCATAGTTGAGGCTATGGTGATTGTTCAAGCTCTCTTTCTCCATCATTGGCTAGTGAGCTCTTGGTGGAGGTGGTAACATTTTCACTCCTATCCTTTATGATTTGGTTGAGTAGCACTATACTATTTTGTAGTGTTTATTGTGTTCTCTACTTTCTTTTCTCCTTTATCAAACTTTTCTCTATCATTGCTATCTTGGTTGTCCATGGAGGTAGAATCACCAAAATGGGGGTCTGGCTGAGGCAAATCCCTATACAGCCCCCAACAATTTTTCCTCTTTCTTGTGTGTAGGTGGTCGTGCTTTTTGGAGCTAGCTGGTAAACAAACATCTTTGTGAGATTATCTTTGTCACCTTAGCTTTCATATACTTACTATATCATATTCATTTGTATCTTTCCTACTTTATAGTTTTGTTTTGTTCCCTTAGAAACCACTAGCTAGGTCGTTAGCTCATTTTCTGGCAGTTCTTGCTATATTTTTGTCCTCTCATTGTAAAGACTCCAACACACTTGAGAGATGCTAGCATGTTGCGTTGTCATCCCAGAACCATGCTTTTATCCTTGGGCAAAGAGCTACCTTAGGTACAATGTTGAAACCAAAAAATAGCTCACCTAGCCCCATTCTGGATTGAAGGACCTTATAGTCCTCATCATCCCCATCCCTCATTTCAAGACACCCCTTTAGAGTGAGGTAAGTTAGGGAAGCCTTCCACTCTTGGATTTCTATGACCTAGGGCCTTGAATGTGGTTGGTCCCCCTCTCTTACATGTTTGGTGAACCTGACGTGAACCATCTTGGTTCCATTTTGAGATACTGAAAGACCCTTTTCTCATATTCTAGGAGTGTTGTAGGTGTGAACGTTGTGAGGCTCCTTTCACAACCCAATCTAAAACCCCAAATAGTTGTAGTTGGAAGATTCTGAAAGTGTTGCGTGACTAAACATTAGTTGGGTCACTATCTTGCCTTGCAACCTTTGGAGGGTCCTGAGAGAGTTTCATTCTTGCATGTGATGGCATCTTTCTTGCATCAACCTATCCCCTCTATGTAGCCTATGAGCATTGGTACTGGTATAACCTTTAATTCGTAGGATCTACCAATGGGTTTTAATAGGGAACCATCTCCTCTCTACATCCTTGCATGAATCAATGAAAAAATCGTAGTAGGTGTTCTCATTGATTTGATTGCTCAAGTAAACATCATAATTGAGGATATCATGCTAATAAAATTTTTGCATAAAGATGGGTATGATGTACCTATAAGCATCATCTACACACATGACGAACTTTCCATACCCCCATTGGGTAGTATTATCTTGTCGGTTTTGGTTGGGCCTAAATTTGTGAAGCTTTTGTTCAACATAATCCTTGGATTTGAGCTCTTTAGAGTGAAGCTGGGTATCCATTGGTTAGTAGCTATGAATGCATTTCCCTTGGTTGTGCATAAATGTTTAAAATTTATCCATGAGGGTTCCATGCATGTAATTCATGACACTAGTTATAAACCATTAGTTTCCCATGATAGTTACTCCTTGGATTACTCCTGGCCTATGCCCGTTGGTCCTTTCCCACCTAGGAAGAATCTCCTATACTAAATGCATCAAAATTATAAGAAAAGACATCTAAGGCTGAAAGTCAGATACCCTCCATCACCTTATGTTGTTTCACATAGGGCTTGCTTAAAAGCTGACAGTAATTCTGCCAAGGCATGTAGGAGGGAAGAAGAGAAGTGGTCCCAAGATCCTCTTTCTTCTAGTATTCCATTGTTCAACCTAATGCTTTCTCTCACCCTATTGTAGTGCCACCAGATTCTGTTCCGCATTTGTGAGAGAATCCTATGGTGCCTACTTGGTGAAAGTCTAAGCATCTCGTGTTTGAACTTCCTGTTCTTCCCACAGAGTCTAGGCCCATTCGTTATAACAAGAAGAAAGCTTCACGTGGGGAGTCCTCTTTGTCTTGATCTCTATGGCCTCCTATTGCTTTTTCTCCCAAAACATTAAATGGGAAGAGGCTCACTGCCAAGGCACTTGAGTCAACTCTCCCCATTGTTTCCCAACCCGCTCTTCTTGCTCCTATTCAGAAGCCTATCCCTCCACTAGAAATAGTTGTGGAGGAAACTCTAATGGTTGAGTAGGAGAATTTTTTTCCTTCGCAACCTCCGGTCTCTAGCTTGAAGAGTGCCAGAAACTGCCTTGTGCGTGAGCACAAGCACCGACAAAAGGATCTTGTGGCTGAGCAAACTTCCTTGCAGAGGAAAGAAGAGGAGATGACCACCTCTGTATTAGGGCCTCTTATAGCATCCTCCTCTCTCCTCCCCTCTACTTACATTCAATCGAGCTCTAGATCCCTTTCGGCTTTCTCTATGAGTATGAATGCACTTGACCCAAAAAAGGTGCAGGGGTTCATCGCTCCTTCGGTGGAGCTGCCTTTGTTGACGTTTCTTCTAGATGTCCCACCTTTCCCAAAACCTATAGATATGTTGAATACTTCAGTAGCATCTACTGTGGTTTTATCCTCCTCTTCCTCTACACCTATTTCCTTGTCTATGGGGAGTTTATGTCCCCCGATGGAGTGGAAGGTGGAGGGTAGTCCTTCTAGCAATAAAGGACATAAGAGGATTCCACCTTCTCTGAAAGGTGGTTTCACGCTGACTTGTTCTGTCCTAGTGACGGAACTAGTCCTGGCTTCCCCTGAGTTTGTCACCACTCCCAAATTTTTTGGCGAGCCTAGCAGTGAATCTTAGGAACAACCTTCCCCGTCCGTTGAGGTGAAACATGGCACTCTTGTAAAGTGCATGTTTAACTCTCTGGATGAAGTTCTAGCCTTGTTAGCGATCTTCACAAAATATTTTACCATAGCTCTATAAGAGCTGAGTGAAGGAGACCTAGCGGGGCCTTCTTCCTTAGCACTTATTTTGGGAGGGTCAAATTCTCCTCTTAACATTCCACCATTACAGGCTCATCCTCCTTCCCCCTACAATGATTTAGAGTGGGAAGCAGATGTCCTCTTGATCGATTAGTGTTAGGGGGAGTCCTCTTCCTTATCTTTAAAGTAGATGTGTGTTCGTTGTGATGTGTTCCCTTGTGATCATGCTATGTGTGCCTGGATGACCCTTGTCACCCTCATTGGTGCTTGGATATAGGCATGGTTTTTGTGTCATAAACCTTCCTCTATTTTTATCATCATTCTTGTGTTTTTGATTGACTTTTAATAAAATGGGGACGATGCAAAGTGTTGAGGGAATTTAGGTTTCCCTTCCATGTTGACCCATTTTTTAATTTTTACTTTGTCTTCTCATGCATTCTTCATGTGGCCTAATATAGTAGGGGGTTGATGAAAGTTGATTTTATATACTATTATTATACTTATATATATTTATGTGTAGTTCTAACCCCGAAATATCAGGCTACCCTTGTGCCCTATGTTTATCTTCTTTTCTCTTTTTCTCTTTTCTTATCTTTCTCTCTTCTTTACTTGAGTTGTCCCTCTCATGTGTGACAAGGCTATTTCTAAAAAAATTTGATTTTGAAAAAATGCATTCATTCCTTCATCACGGGTTCGTAAAGAAAGAAATTAAGAACCTTCCTCGAAGGTGGAAGAAACTTCAACCTTCCCTCACGAGGGGGCATTTTTCTTCCTTTCAAATTCCTTAATGAAGTGAACATCTTTCAAAAGGATTCCTTGATGATCATTCGATTCGAGAAAGAAACATCTCTTTTGCACTTTCTAACAGCGCGTCCCTTAAGTGGACCCCTTCTTTACGCTGGGTTCCCAAGGGATGCCTTCGAAAGTTTTCCAAATTGTTGACGGTCTATGTGACTGTCCACCTATTTTCATGTGTGGCCGCTTTCTAACATGTTCTATCTACGAGTAGACATGTCGCTTTACGGGTGTGCTTGTGAAGCTACTTTATGAATCTATGGAGTCCCCTCTCTTCGGGATTCCTCCATGTGTGAGATGTTGGGGGATACCTTCTTGTAGGTTTGCAGGTCTATAGGGAGCTTCTTTTGAGCTTCCTCCATGCAAGAGATCTTTGTGGTGGCTCCCCTACATGTTTGTGGGTTTGTAGGGTGCTTTTCTTGAGTTTCCTTCATGTGAGAGATCTTGGAGGATGCCTTCCCTATAGGTTTGTGGGCTTGTAGATGCTTTTTTGGGTTTCCTCCATGTGAGAGATCTTGGGGGACACCTCCCTAAAGGTTTGTAGGTGTGTAGGGTGCTTTTCTTAGGTTTCCTTCATGTGAGAGATCTTTGAGGATGCCTTCCCTACAGGTCTGTGGGTCTGTAGGATACTTTTTTGGGTTTCCTCCATCTGAGAGATCTTGGGGGACACCTCCTTGTAGGTCTATGGATCTATAAGGTGATTTTTTGGGTTTCCTTCATGTGAGAGATCTTGGAGGGTACCTTCCTTGCAGGTCTTCAGGCCTATGAGGCACTTACTTCTTGGGGCTTTCTTCATGTGAGAGATCTTAGAGGTCACCTCCTTACAGGTTTGTGGGCCTATAAGACACTTTCATTCTTCAACTTCATAGTTCTATGGGGCTATGAAGTCCTTTTCCTACCTTGCACTTTCAAGCTCACTAGATTATGGTCTACTTCTTCGATGGTTCAACTATAAATTTCTAACTCTATTCATTCTTTGATATACTTTATCAAAGCACTCATGTCAATATTCGTGCTCACTAAAGTGGGGGAAAAATTTATAGGAATAAATTTTCACCCCTTACACATATTCCCCTTTTACACTTCCTCACATTAGAAAACCAAATCTAAAGGCAAAATTCCACATCACCTCATTGCCTTTGTTCCATTTGGCATATGTCTTGTGTGTCAGTAGAAGAATATTTTTTGGGGATGCCCACATGACGTACAGATGTCCACATGGTGCACTTACATCCCTGATGGATTACTATGTCTGAAGTTGGTAGAGGTATTACACTTTCCATTGGGGTTGGTTTGCAATGTCCCTCTTCGACCAACCGACCCGAAGATGCCTTGTTCTTCCTCATTCTTCCTTCAAATTCACTCTTCCTTGATTCATTTCATCTTCTTCAAGAAACTTGATCTTCTTCACAAGAATTCTAACATTCACTTCTTGTATTCTTAAGCATTCTTAGCCTTCATTCCACTCTCAAGCAACACTTTGGCACTCTATAGTAGAAGTAACAACACTCCATCAAGTCCAAAGAGAAAGTGTGGAACAAGCCATTGTAATAGGGGCTTGAGGTTTGCAACACCTCCCTTCATCATAGTTGAGGCTATGGGGATTGTTCAAGCTCTCTTTCTCCATCATTGGCTAGTGAGATCTTGGTGGAGGTGGTACTGTTTTCACTCCTCTCCTTTACAATTTGGTTGAGTAGCACTTTACTGTTTTGTAGTGTTTATTGTGTTCTCTACTTTCTTTTCTCCTTTATCATACTTTTCTCTACTATTGCTATCTTGGCTATTTGTGGAGGTGGAAACACCAAAATGGGGGTCTGACTGAGGCAGACACCTATATAGCCTCCAACAATTTTCCCTCTTTCTTTTGTGTAGATGGACGTGCTTTTTGGAGCTAGCTGATGAATGAGCATCTTTGTGAGATTATCTTTGTCACCTTAGATTTCATATACTTTATCATATTCATTTGTATCTTTCCTACTTTATAGTTCTATTTTGTTCCCTTAGAAACCACTAGCTAGGCCGTCAACTCATTTTCAGGTGGTTCTTACTGTATTTTTGGTCCTCTAGTCGTACAAATTCCAATGCACCTGAGAGTCACTAGTGCGCCGCACTATCGTCCCAGAACTGTACTTCCATCCTTGGGTAGAGAGCTACCTAAGGTATAGTGTTGAATCTAAAAATTGGTTCACCTAGCCCCATTCTGGGTTTTGGTCCTACAAATTGATTGAAGGACCTTATAGTCCTCATCATTCTCGTCCCTCATTTCAAGACACCCCTTTAGAGTGAGGTAAGTTAGGGAAGCCTTTTGCTCTTAGCTCTTCGTGACCTGGGGCCTTGAACATGGATGGTGCCCCTCTCTTACAAAAGGTATAGGCTAATGTAGGGTCTCTTTATAATAACCTCTTTTATTTTTTCATATCTCCAATCCATTTTCCTATGGTGACAAGTTTTCAGTTGATGGAAAATGCATCAATTGCATTTAAAAGAAAGTTGTAAGATAGCCTAATTTTTGTTCTATTTGTGATGTGACCAAATTGATAGTTCCAACACATTTTAATGGGCATGTTTATGCTAGGAAAGGTCCTATTTTGCACCCCAACACATTGGAATGTTCTAGGCTACATTATATCAATGATCTCTTTAGACACAAAAGTGCAAAATGGAAACAAATTTGACAAAATATTTCTTAGAAACCATGGCACTTACAACCATTATTTCTAAAAGTACAAGATCATGTAGGGTCCCTCTCTAATAGCCTCTTATAATTTTTCATATCTCCAATCCATTTGCATGCGGTGACAAGTTTTCAGTTGATGGAAAAAGCATCAATTGCATTCAAAAGAAAGTTGCAAGATAGCCTAATTTTTGTTCTATTCATCATGTAGCCAAATTGACAATTCCAACACATAAATATGTGTGGGTTTATGATAGCAAAGGTCCTGTTGCACACCCTAGAATATCAGATCATTGCAAGTTACATCATACCAGGGATTTGTCTTACGATCCCTAAGTGCCAAAAGTGGAAAAATTTGATGAGTTGTTACTCAGAATTAATGAAACTTGAAACATTTCGTCTAAAAGTATAAGGTCACGTAGAGTATCTCTACAATAAACTCTCTTATTTTTTGATATATCCAAATTGTTCCACCATTGCGATGATATTTTAGATGTTCCAAAAAGCATCAATTGCATTTAGTAAAAAGTTGTTGAGAGGCATTATTTACATTCTTCATCTCATGAGGGTAAATTGAAAATACCAACATGTTGGGTGGCTATAGAATAATTCCACTTTACAATATTTTTTTGTGAATGTAGGTGTCTTTATACTCTTATGACTAAATGATCTACACCAAATAACTAGTCTCCTCTGTTGATTGAACTCAATGCAGTCATAAACATTTTGGTCAATATAGGAATACATCTTTTTTAGATGAAAAAAAGTATGGGCATTAAGAATACCTATATAAATTTGAAGTAGTGATCAATCAACTAGAGGATGGGTACTTGGATGGATGGGTACTTGAATATACTTCAATAAAATTATTGGAAACATACTGTAAATTGTTTGTACTTTTTCTTGAATAAAACTTGATTCCTTAACTATATGCCAAAAATATGGCATCCAAGACCACAAAAACATAGTGGTGTAGGAAAGATAATAATTAACCAACAAATATAGGTGAAATGAGTGTGCATATCACTATAAAAATGGTAATAAAAAAGGAAAAACACAAAATACCATGGGGAAACTAAAAATTTGTAAAGGTACATCATGATAAAAATATTCACATCATCATTGTATTCATTTTATCAATACAACAAAATATCAACAATGAATAGATAAAAAAACATATTATTCCATAAAGTGTGATAATGCTTACAAACAAGAATACATAAATCTAAAAATAAGTTATGAAGCATGGAATACACTTGGATTTTAAATATTTGAAGTAAACCATCTCCAAATTTCTATTGAATCTTTTCATTGTATAATGGAGGTAACATATTATTATCAAAAACTTGAAATCTAGAAATAAGATCCTTAATTAGATCCATTTCCTTGTGTTTTCATTACATCCTTGAGAGATAAACATCTTAGCATGTTTTGAAGAACTTTGTTTATTGTAAGGAAATAATAAAGGAAATTTTTTGTAAGAACATATTGGAATAAAATTTTAATCATTTATAAACTTTGTATTAGATAATTATTCATTTATTTAAATAATAATTTATAATGCAAATATGGATACCATGAAAAAATAGATATTTATTAACCAAATAGCCATATAGGAACACATTAATAAATGTTGATTTAAGTATAAAATATGTTGGCAAGAGACACTACAAATATACTTTGGTGTTGTCATTGATGGCAACCCTAGTTAGTGATTGTATCCACACGTCATCATTTACTTCCACCGGAAGAAAGATTGAGGACAGTCAGGAAGAACAAAGCATCCGACAATTTTGTATTCTTTGATTCTCATGCAGATTCTTTGTTGTTATTTTGAGTTGTAGATCTTATGGGAGGTTAATCAATGTATTTTTTGTGTCATCCAAAATTCTCAGTGTCTCTTATCAAGTTGTATGCAAGTTTGGAGGTCTAGTTGGATATCTTTTTGTTCATCAGTATTTTATGGCCGATCCGAATAATTTTAGGTGTCGCAGATATTTAAGGAGTGTCTACTCAAATGTTTTTGTGTTTGATCATCTTGATTTGGGTCTGAGCTAAATTATGACTGACTGTTGTGGGTGTGCATTGAATATTATTCATGATTTGAGCTAATAGTTGTAAATATTCTTAAGTTTTATTGAAGCTGACAGGTTACGATTAAATTCTTAGTCATAGATATATATAAATGTTCAATTATATCATTTTGTGTATGTAGAAGGCATGTTGATGCATGTTGTGAATATCAGAAGGGTGATTGAGTGATTTATGCACAATTTCACTTGTGCATTAAATATTTTGTGGTGTGAGTTAGAGCAGAAGTGTAGAATCAGTTAGAAGGAAAAAAGATCGACTACTAAGCCTAACCAGAACTGTAATCATGAATTTGTAGATTCTATTCTCTTAGTTAATTCTCTTGGATCTAATTCAAATCTTTGTAAGGCAATGTTCCTTTCTATTTTGAGCAGTGTGCTCTAGGCAGTGAGCTTGAATACAAAAGCATTCTCTTATTGCAATTTTTTTTTGAGTATGCTCATATTATATTGTGGATTGGTCATCCACCGTGGTTTTTCCCCTAATAGGGTTTCCATGTAAAAATCCTTGTGTTATGGTGTTGTGGTTATTTCCTTTCTATTTCTTTCTATTTCTTTTGGTTGATTTAAGTGGGTTAAAGATCAGAATAATAAATCTAATTTTTGCACAACACTGATTCACCCCCCTCTCAATGTTGCTTGTTTCCAACAATTGGTATTAGAGCTAGTTCCTCAAAAGAAGTCTAACAGCTTGGGGAGATATTGGAAAGCATTTTCAATTGATACAAGCAGTCTTCAAGAGCAACTTTTGGTGGCCCTGGATGATCTTGACCAGTCAAAATCTAAGAATTGGGAACTGTAGGAAAATATTGAGAATGCGGAGAAATTCATTCAATCATTGAAAGACAAAATCAATGAATCAAGGGAGAAAAGAAAGAAAATCATGTGATTAGCTTAAGCAAAATAATAGAAACATGGAAGACGAGCAAGTGAGTCATGCCTTGCAGGAGAAAACAAAAGAATGTGCAAATTTTTCCAAAGAAAATGCTACCTTGAAGCGTGAGATGGAATCCATCATGATGAAAATGACTAAGGAAATTGAAGATAGAAAGAAAAGTGAAGAAAATCTTGCTCAATCCTTGAAAGAAAAATTTGAACAATGAATTGGAACAATCTAAAAATAATGAGGAAATGCTTGAAAAACAACTTGATGAAATGATTAAAGGTTAGAGGACTGATGGTGACAAGTGAGGTCTTGGCTATGAAGAATGAGAAAGTTCTAGATTTGGACAAAGGAATTCTAGACAAGGGAGATTTAGGAAAGGAAATAAGATGAATGGAGCTAGAAGGAATCTAGTAAGACAACCAAATGCTCAAATATTCAACAATTACTATTTTAATTGCAATAAATTTGGTCATATGGCTTCTCAGTGTAAAAGCAAGATGAATCCAAGAGGACCATCATTCTCAGGTTAGTGCTTTAATTGTAATAAGTTTGGTCATAAGTCAAGTGAATGCAGAATTGTGATGAACAACTTTCATAGAGATGTCAGATGCTATGCATGCAATAGACTTGGGAATATTTCTAACCAATGCAGATCAAGGAAAAATCAATGGAACAGTAGGTTTGGATAGAGAAATGTTGTGTGTTACAACTGCAACAAATTTGGACACACTGCTAGATTCTATCAGAGCAAAAGAGGTTCGATAAAACAAAACATGCAACATGATGTTAAAGGAAAAGGAAAAGTCACTACAGATGTAATCGGGAGGCAAATGCATAAGAAATGGGTGAAGAAGGATCCCTGTATTGAAGGAAATGTGCCTGCACTAGAATCTGCTTTTGGTAATTCCTCCGAGAATTAGTTTTAGGCCTTTGGCCTAGGGGGAGCTATCAAGAAAATCTCTTAACCCCCTGCCGATAACTAGCACTAGAATGTGAATAAGCCCAGTGAGTGCATAGATGTGTTTCAAATGTTGTTCAAACAATTGGAGATAGTATCATACAGTATTGGATATCTGTAGAAGAATTATCTGTCTCAGTGCATGGAAACAGGGTAACCAGATGAATTAGGGTAAGAGAATTTATTGTGACAAAAATGGTTAGTTGTGCGAACAATAAAAGGTTATTTTTATCCTTCATTTGTCACTTTTCATTTTGGAGACAAGAAGTTTGGAGAGTCCTGGAGTGAAATTTTCTGAGTTGTGGCAAGATTCAAGTGTGAAGAAGATTCAACGATCAAAACTCTGATCCGACAAAAAGGTATTTATAAAAAAACCAGTGAATTTGTGAATTTATAAAAATGGGTACTCGATCAGTAGTTGACGTTAAGGATAGACCCCGTCCAAAGTTCAAGTGACATAAAGAATCAAACAGTTACTAATAAAACAAGTACAACATTTGATAGAAGGGAAATTACAATCAAAGATATTGTTGAAATGGATGTGAAATTCACATCAATGGTCATTGGATACAAGGTCTACCACTCTAGCCAAGATAATTCAGTATTCAGTATGACCATTTATGGTAAAAGAAAATGCCGATTATGACTTGTGTGAGCTGCTTAGAAGCTAGCTGACGAAGAATCTGGGTAAGATTAAGAAGGACAAAAATAACTCTTTAAAGTATGGCAATTTGCTGTTGTGTTTGTTATTTTATTTCATGAGTGAGGTTCTAGGTGTTGGGAAAGTTCATTGGCAAAGTAATAAGCTTGTAGTTGTGCAAATGAGATATATATTGTTTGGAAGTGGTGATCGTTAGACACAAAATGCTACCCTCTGGGGGTACTTAAAAAACTTTCAGAATATGATGCATGCTTCAGAAAGAATACCTACCTCAATTGTAGAGAAGTACAAAGATACAATCTGTTTCATGGTATATATTGATCAATTCCATATGGAAGCCACTGACCCTAGGATGATATGGATTATTCCTATGGGATATGAAGTAGAGGAGAACATCTTGAAGGTGTATGCAGAAAATTTGTTGAGCACGCCTCTAGATTTAGAAGAAAGGTTTAGATCTTATGCAAAAAAGATCATGAAAGTCCATGATCAATTACAGAAGCCAAAGATAGTCATAAGAGAAAGGAGAGAAGTAGAAGCATGTTTGTAGAAAACATGGGCATACCTATAGAAAAATTAAAAGAAGCTAGAATGAAGAGAGATGAAGTTGAAGCATGAAAAGAGTCAACAAGAACTGAATCTGCTAGTCAAACAGGATCCTCTGCCTGTACTAGATCAACAAGGAGTTCCCCATATGCTTCTGCAACCGATCTAGTTCTTGTGCAAACCCAAGAAAAGGGTTCTGGTAAAAGAAATAAGAATAAGAGCTCAAGAACCTATGAAGCCATCTCAGAAAGTGAGGAGACTGAGTCAGATGAAGTTGTGAAAGAAATGAAGAGGAAATATTTTGGTGAGGAAGAAAAGGAAAAGAAGAAGGAAAAAACTGACATACCGGCCATGACAGTTGAAGAAGTTGAGAATGTTGTCAAGGATGGAAATATCAAGCCCCTCTGCAAATGGTATGAAATGTTTGATGAATCAGGTCAAAGAATTCTTGAAGAGGCAACAATAAAACATATAAATATTTTCAACAAAGTTCTTTTTGAAATTATGTCTGGTTTACCTAAGAGTCTGTATGATGTTTTGGAGGCAAGACGAGTAAATGCTAGAACATAAGAAGAGCATATGAGAAAAAATAATTCTTGGAGACTTGTGTCCAAAAATGTCTATTGAGGAGATGAATTCACTCTTGGACAAAGCCAAGAGGGAATTCAAAAAAAAGAAGGGTGGAAAAAATCATGATCAGTGAAAATGGTATTGTTGATGATGAATCCAATAAAATCTTGGAAGCATTTCTATAAAGAAACAAGATCAAAGTTGAAGATTTTGTATTTGATGTGGTAAATGAGAAGGTGAATGTGGATACTGAGGATAATCAAATTCCTCCTGATGTGGATAACACAGAAGCACCTATGGAAAATAAAGCTCCTAGGGTTGTATTAGTTGAAGAAAAGGAGACTCCAAATGAAGAAGCTAAAGCTCCTAAAGTCAATCAGGAAACAATTACTAAGGAACCAAAGGTTGAAGAAGAAGAAAAGCTTCAGGTTAAGGAAATCCTAGTTGAAGGAAGAGACACTACCAAGGCAGTAAAGGAATCTCTGGTGAATCAACAGGAAGAATTTGATCTTGAATTGGTTGAAGGCCCAATCAATCTATCCACCTTGTCCCCAATTCAGATAATGAAGGTTGCATCAATTACACAAGCTAAAGCCAGTGAGAAGATTTTGAAGTCTCACTTGGATGATAGTGAATTATTAAGTCTTGCATTTGGAGTTCTAGAGAAAATTATGCCAACTCATGTTAAGGATCTATCTAGTTCCTCTTTGGTGAATTGAAGAAGCTCATAAATTTTGTAAGTACTTCATTTCGAGTCTCTTGAAAAATCAGCCATGGTTAAAGTGCAGAAGGAGTTTGATGGAAAAAAATTACTTGGTTAAAAGTGTAGACACCTAAAAATGACCTATTCTGCAAGCACTATTTTACCACTTTTCGTCCTAGCATAATTATGATACTTTAATTATGTTCCTAACCCATCTTCAACTATTAATTAAATAATTCACAATTATTTAATTAATTCAGGGTCTTCTATTCTTCCTGATTATTAAATAAATAAATCATATTTATTTAATCACTAATTATCTAAAGTCAACTCATAATTAAATAAAGTTCTCATTTTATTTAATTAATCTTTGTCATTAATGTCCTCCTGATTATCAAATAAATATATTTTAATATATTTATTCAATATGTCACTAATTCCTAAATCCTCTCTTTTAATTAAATAGATTTCTAATTTATTTAATTAATTAACCACTTCTTCTAAATTAAATAATTATTTTTAATTATTTAATTGTTGTATGTGACACTTCTTTATTTTTAAATAAAACAATTTATTTAAAAATGTCTCACATAGTTAACTGATTCTTCTTTTAGTAATTAATTTCAAAAATCAATTACTCATTATCTCACAAAATCCATATTTTGAATTAATTTAATTCAAAATGGAAATATTCTTCTACAAATCAAGTAATTTCTAAAATTATTGATTTTCTAAAATCCCATCTTCTTATCTTCTGATTTTTGCTAATTTCATCTCAACTGTCACATTTATTCTTCATTTAATTTATTTAATTAAATCTTATTCACACATTTGGGCATTTTTCCCTAACCCTAATTGAGAGTTGCCATTTTGAATCTTAACCATTGATTCTAGGGCATTTTCTCAATCTCTCATCTCATCCGTCCGTGCAAAATTGCATTTTCTATAAAATGACAATTTTGCTCTCATTTCAAGGATCCTTTTGATTGACCTTGATCTTGAATTTCTTAAAATCATTTTAGATTCCTTGTTTATTGTCATTTCTTGCATTCTAACCATTAGTATTTGAATATTTGCACTTAGATTTCATTTTCTATTTGCATAAATCTTTTAAATAAATCCTTCAAAGTCTTGTTTGGGTCTAGGCATATAGAGTTTGCTCCTCAAAATCTGAGGGCATCCATTATTACAACAAGCTAGGAGGTATAATAGAAGTTAGTCATGGAGGAGAGAAATGGGTGAGACTGTTCTAGTTTCATTCCTTTTCTTTCACATTTCTCCTTTGCATTCTATTGTGTTGTTTGGATAATATTGCATGCATGTGATACTAACTTATTTTGTTTTGTAGAAATCCTTCATTACATTGGTGAACTTGACATATGTGGAAAAATAAAGAGCAATTTTTGGAGTTGGTTTCATTTTGTTGCAGGTCTTGTTTGCTTTTTGTTGTAGGTTTGGCATCATTGTGGATAAAGCCCTAGTTTCCAAAGATTCAACCATTACTTTCAAATGGCTATGTATTTTCTCACAAATTGTTTTTTGTAGCTTGGGGACAACATCACACACTTTCATTCCAAAAATCAGATTTTTTTGATTTGTTTTTTGATTTTTTATTATTTTTTTTCTATTTTTCATAAAAAAAATAATTTTGGGAGCAAATAATCAAAATTTTTAGATATTTTTACATTTCTAGAAAGCTCTCCAAATTTTAATAGGGGTCTGTTATTTATATTTTAAATTTGGATGTGAAATTATTAGTCAAACAATAGCTTTTGAAAAATTTGGGTTTAAAAATGATTTGCTTATATCTCATCCACAGTTGTAGATCTGCTCACAAAATATTTTTTGCAGATTTGGGATGACATCAGACGACTCTATTCCAAAAATAAGAATTTTTGGAGCTATTTTGTATTTTTTATAATTCTTTTATGATGTTTCATAAAAAATTAATTTCAAGTGCAAAACAACAAATTTTTTTTGGTTTATTCACATTTTTTAAAACCTCTTGAGATTTTAGATAGGATTTATTCTCTGTATTTTTCATTTTATTATCAAAAAAAATTCTAAAAATCAAATTTGTTGTGACTAGCTAACACTAATAGTAGTGATCAAGTATCTTGTTAGGATTTGTTGTTGGTCTTGTGCATGTGTAGAAAATAAACACTTCAAAGGACACATTGGATCAAGTGAAAAATAAAATAAAAAATGACGATCTAACTATCTTTGCAGATCGATAGTCTAAGATCATTATCAAACCCCAAATGGTCTTGCAGTTCGAATGTCAAGACTAAAACATCAAAACAATGCTCACCTGCTAGATTATACATATATTTCTCTTTTTGGTGCAATTAAAAACAAACTTTTATGTCTACTTTATTTGAGTGTGTTTGCAAAATGGTAGGCGAGTATGCTCTCACCTTGTGAAAACTCGGTGATAAGAAAACCAGACCCATTCATTTTTTTTTATTACCCTCCGCGATTTGGTATATCGGAGTATCCTCTCCCCTTGCACATCTGTGTGATCCTGGGTGTAAGAGAAATGGTTACTAACTCTAGAACTTAGGCCTATTCTGGTGGGAAAAAGTACTCACCCCAGGACGACTCAGACCGATAGCACCCTGAACCCGACGGATTTCCAGCCGGTATATAAAAATGGATTCTTGGGGAAAACCCAAGAATCATGAGTGTGGTTCTGACGAGATGGATCCGAAAGGGGACTCTCGCAACATGGATCATGCCCCACGAATGGAATTCCTGTATTAAACACCTCTTTTCTTAGTATCCAACCATTCTATTGAGGTGGGTTGCTTGATATAGTACAGGGTACAATATATCATTGCGAAGACACTCATTCTTTGGAATCCCCTTGAGTAGAGATAGCAATTCTTGGGATGTCATTACCCAAAAGAATCCAAATTTGGTGTGTCTTTCGAATGGCGTTAATGGTGTGGAGGGAAGGCAATGCCACAAAATTCTAAGCTATCCGCTTTTGAGAGGAAAGGTGTTTATCACCAATCCGGGGTATATCAATGGGCTATCAAATTATACAAACCCTTGGCCTATTGGCCTTTTAGAGTTATACTTGTCTTATCGTGTTTTTTACACCCAAAACATTGTGATTGTCAAGTGCTTGCTGGATTACTCAAACATTATACACAACAGTCACAAATCTGGACACAAACAATCGACCTTAGACAACTCAGACAAACTTCAACAAACTGAACATCAAGAATCTGAATCCAAACATTTTTGTCAAATATCTTTTTCAAACATCTTTGTCAGAAATTAGAACTGAAATATTGTCCATCATAGTCCTCATTTGGCATCTAGACTTGGCATTGGTCATTTCCCTTGGTCAACAATCACTTTTTCATTTAGACGACATCATGACATCCACCACCTTGTCTTCCCTTCAACAAAATGTTGATAGGCTTGCTAGTAAAGTTGAATACGAATTACTTTGTAGAGGTCGATACCAAGAAGCCTTAGACTTTAGGAGACAATTTATCCAAGCCAAAAGTCAATGTCCTTCGTACCAACAACCCATCAGTCCTAGTCTTCCGTCCGTCTACCCCCACTACCAAAATTCACTTAATACCATTCCTGACATTAGTCTACAACAAACATCCATTACTCACCCTTATCCTAACTTTGACAAGGGAAGTCAACTATCTGCTAGTCCATTCCATGTCTCCACACCATATGCTAGTCCTTCACCTATTAATCCCGTCCAAGTCTACATCCCTTATCAACCATCTACCAACTCATGTCGAGTCCCCACATCACACAACACCAATCCAGTTGAGGTCTCCATGTCATATCCTTCTCCTTCAACAATTAATCCAATCCAAGACTCCATGAAACATCCAGTCCAAGACTCCATGTCCTATCCTGGTCCTTCATATACTAGTCCAATCCAAGTTCCCACATCCTATCCTAGTCCTTTTTTCATTAATCATTTTCAAGTCACCCCCTCACAAGCCACATCTAGTCATGAAATTCTATCATAGTCCAAAGACAATTCCCATTTAATAAACTTGAGGATACATGTCAAAATGAAAGCACAAAGCATGACCTTATAATGTCACCCTCATGTCAAGAACAAGGTAGCCCATCCCATGACCCTATCTTAAAGTCCATTCAAGAAGTCCTTCAAGACAATCATGACATCCAAAACACACCTATCCATGGCAACCCCATCTTTGACCAAGACTTTGCAATTGACCAAGAAGTCCAAATCCATGACAACCCCATCTTCGACCAAGACCCTACCATTGACCAAGAAATCCAAAACAATCCACTCCTTGACCTTTACGTCGTTTATGACTAAATACTAGACGACTCTATTCAGGCCCCAACTATTGAAACTTTCCAAAAAGAGACACTTGCCACCATGACACACATAGACAATCTTCCTCCAGAAAAAGAGTCTTCCACTATGGACATATTTGCAAATGACCACGTTATAGTTGAATTTACTAGAATCTATGACACTGACCATCAAGATGGTTTTGACATTGACTTGGAAGCACCAATAGAATCATCTGAACCTGACATGTCGCAAGATCAGACAAAAGATATCAGTCATAAATATGTCCAACATGACAATGAAGCTAAGACACTTTATCAACTAGGGTCATCTATCTTTGTCAGAGCAAGTTTTCTCACAGATGAGGACATTACAAGTAGCAATGCCCACATATACCATGATAGGTTAGCATCTTGCTTTCAAAGGAAACAATAAATACCCCATCACAAATGCGAGAATCTATCAAAGCATGCAATATCAAGGCAAAGGACTAGGCATGCACGAGCAAGGCATTCTTGAACCAATACAGCTTTAGGAAAATTACAAACATCAAGGTTTTGGTTATTCCTCAGATAGCAAATCAAATGATGTTAGTGGTACCTCCTTGATACTAGAACTTTTTATGGGATACAAACATCAAATGGAGTCCATGAGAAATCCTTGTCATAAGATTGCTGCCAACACCGAATCCACCCACTATGAGGCGCCATTTCCATCATAAATAAACCTTCCCTTTGGAATCAACAAAAAAAGTCTTACAAGTAAAAAGATCAAAATCAAATGTTAAAGGCCATTGAATCAAACAAAAGGACACATGGACAAATGAAATTAAAATGGATCCCAAAGAAAGATGGATCAAACAAAGACACCAAGTCAAATACAAAAGTCAATCACAATGTGGAGCCACAAGACAAGAGGACTCCCACATATAACACATGTCCACCTCCTTCAAAATGGTCATCAATCAAGACATATAAAAGTGTTGATTCCAAACACCATCCCTCCAAAATTTGTCATCCACCATCCCAAGTTTGGAAAATAAAAAGTCATTCTCAAAAGTCCAAACAATCTTTTCCACGTCTACCATCATTCGTCATAACCCTACATCTTTTCTAAATTCCAATGATCCCATGTCACAAATTCGTCACATCTTGGCAGCAACTCTTTACCGCAAGGGCTCTCATGGCACTCTATCGCGATGTGCGTATTCTGATAAGGCCAACTCTAGTATTAGAAAGGACTACAATGACATCAGGTTGTATGCAAGTGCTCACGATCGACAGAACCTTCTGCTGACCGGACATTATTGGAATATCATGGCACTAGTCTCTACATCGGCATCATCAGTGAATTCAAAATAGGTAGTGGTCATCTAAAGCATCTAGGCTATCCACAAAATTAGAAATACAAAAAAAAAAGAAAAATTAAAAAATCGTCACCCTAATGAAAACCTAGAAAATAGGCGTCATGGTGACACCAAAAAAAAATCAAAAAGTCAAGAAAATAGTAAAGAGAAAAATTTCATCCAATGGTGAGAACTTGGAAAACAGGCACCCTGGATAAGTACCATGATGAAAACCTGGAAAACAGGTGTCATGTGTAAAATAAATCATCTATGTGGAGTTTTATGCTTGGGGGCAAGTCGTCTTATTTTACAATGCCTTCCTCATGGCATTGATGTCCATCTAAGCCCTATCATTGCCACACATTTTTCCCACTTACCTTGATCTTGACATAAAACTGGCACACATAAATCATGCTTTGGGAAAACTATTGACATGTCTATCCTTCATTCATACATGATTCACAAAACATCATGTCATTGATTGTCATAGTCTTATTGTCCTTATACGACATAGTCCTTGAAAATCATGTAACAATTCCATTAGTCTCATGTCTCCCATCTTTTACCAAGGCCACCCCCTATCCTTTCATGCATGTCACCTATCTTGGCTTTCCCTTGTCAAACGGTCTAAGGATGCTCCATCATCCCATTTAGTCCTAACCAAGTCATTCCAAATGCTTGAGTCTAATTCATCGAGAGCACATTATCCAAAATTTTACTTATTTGCATTCACAGCCATTTGTAGACCTCCATACTTTTGTCACATTATCATCATCATCCCTCGCGTTATTACAGGATGCATCCTTCCCGATCAAACAAAAGTTTTCATCGATCGAATTAGTATTCAACTTTGACTAGGGGCACAATCATGTTTGTCCTTGGATTCTCATGTGTAGGCATGATCATATGCATTTATCGCGATCCTCTTAAGCGTCAAAGGAACAAAGACATCATAAAATGTCTTGAAAAAAGACAAAACATCATAAAAATGTCACGAAGAGAGAGACCAAGAAACATCATAAAATGTCCTCAAGAAGACCTAAAAATCATGGAAATGTCTGAAGAAAACAAAAACATCCAAATCAATGTCAAAATCTTAAAAATGGAGTCAAATTCAGTCATGTCAGTCAGTCCATGTCATTGTTGAACTACGTTGTCTCTACACATTTGCTACATAGGCAAGGCCATTAGTCGATGAGCCCCAAGGCCGCACTAGAGTCGATCCATTAGGGTTCATTGCACAATTTTCGCACACATATGAAATGGTCTTTAAATTTGAACGAACAATCTACCCAAGTGAACTTTGACAATCTGTCAACAGAACATGGCAATCATCTTGGATATCAAAATTGGTCAATCTCAGTCAAACTTAGTCAAGCCAGTCAAATCTTACTTACTCTTCAGATGTGTCCTTCTGAAGGGTAGCCCACCATTTAATCATGCCCTAGGATGTGTCCTTCCTAGGCATCATCATCGTCATTTGACATTTTGAGCAATCCTCTTGACATTTAGGATGCTCCTCTTGGCATCAATGTTCTTTCAGATGTGTCCT
The DNA here is from genome assembly GCA_007258455.2 of Sequoia sempervirens. Lineage (NCBI taxonomy): Eukaryota > Viridiplantae > Streptophyta > Pinopsida > Cupressales > Cupressaceae > Sequoia > Sequoia sempervirens. Next base: position 9,080 of record VDFB02340519.1, on the reverse strand, counting down.
TTTGAAGAACAACCCTTATCATTTATGCCTTAGGATGTGTCCTTCCTAGGCATCGTCACTGTCACCTGGCATTTTGAGGGATCCTCTTGAATTTTGGGGTTTTCTCCTCTTGACATCAACATTATTCAGGATGTGTCCTTCTTGAATTTTGCAATCTTCGACACTCATCATCTTGGCATCGTCAAAACCTTGACACCCTACCATCTCGACATCAAACCGGACATCTTGACATTAAAACACTTGGAAAACACTTGGCACTTGTCTATTGATTTTTCATCATGTTACTAGTTTTTCAGCGAGATCTCGACAACAGGATTTAGAGAAGCAGCGATGTATCATGAGGTTTGTTTTGTCTTTTGACACTCATGTTACTAGTTTCTCAATGATGTCCTGACTCGGGATTTAGAAAAGCTGTGATGTATCATGATGATGGTTTTGGCTTTATTTTGTCCTTTTGGTAATCATGTTGCTAGTTTCTCGAGGATGTCCTGCAAATAGGATTTAGAGAAGCAATGACGTTTCATGATTTTTCTTTCTTATCTTTTTCTGCTTGCGGTTGGTTATGGCAAAAAGACTAGGGAAAATGTGCCTTTTTATATGAGTCATGATCATCCTTGTTTGCGTGACTGCTTGTCTTCACGTAGATGCGACCTTGCACACCTTGATCTATGTCATATCATGGTGTTTTGTTGGCCATTACAACGAATGCGCTTAATGATGATTAAGAGCAATAAATAAATTCCTATGGCAATGTTTAGAAGGATTTGGTCTAGGAACTAACATGCATCTTCTTTAGTCTTGTCATCTTCTCTCACTCATCTCATATAGGCATTGCATCTATATCATCATCCATATCTTTTGCACTAACATTTCTTTGTCTCTTCATATTCTAGTCTTCTCATTAATTTTGAGAGCACACCCATGTTCTTGGAACTTGTCTTTCCTCTCGAGGGGGCATACCATAACCCTCCTCGTCATTCTTCTTCATCTTATTTTGCACTGGGGCATTTTTTGACTTATTTTCTTTGTCACAATGTGACAAAAGCGGCATTATGACAAAGAGGGCAAATGTAGGCCTAAAAATGACTTATGCCTGCGAGCACTATTTTTTACCACTTTTCATCCTAGCATAATTATGATACTTTAATTATGTTCCTAACCCATCTTCAACTATTAATTAAATAATTCACAATTATTTAATTAATTCAGGTTCTTCTATTCTTCCTGATTATTAAATAAATAAATCATATTTATTTAATGCGTCACTAATTATCTAAAGTCAACTCATAATTAAATAAAGTTCTCATTTTATTTAATTAATCTTTGTCATTAATGTCCTCTTGATTATCAAATAAATATATTTTAATATATTTATTCAATATGTCACTAATTCCTAAATCCTCTCTTTTAATTAAATAGATTTTCTAATTTATTTAATTAATTAACCTCTTCTAAATTAAATGCTTTTGATCTGTTAGCTAGCAATGTTTGTGAGCAAGAAGGTCAAGTAATATCTCTACTTGAAAAAATAAGGAGTTTGAAGCATGAAAATGATAGGATTGTAGGAATAGCATGTGAACTTAGAGGACTAATTGGTACAGAGATTGAAATAATGGTGAATGCTTTAAAGGAAGCCAAAGATGCTATGGTAGTTAGTGACCCAATGAATCTCAAGATTGCAGAAATTCAATATTATTTAGTTTGTGGTCACATAACAATTTTGGAGAGTTTTAAAAGGGTTTGGGACACAAATTTGAGCATGTTGAAGAGAGATTTTGTAGATATTTTCCAATTGGTGTAAGTTACTAGATCATGCCTGTACAGTTTGAAATTTTGTTATCTTTTTGGTTCCCCAATTTTTCCATTGATGTCAAAGGGGGAGAGTTGTATAGTGAAAATTTTATATTCATCTTAGGGGGAGTTGCATTTCTAAGCTGATATTGAAGATTCTTTTTGAAATTTTGAAGTGGCAGTGTAATTCATGTTGGTACTGATCTGACACTTAGTCATTTTTCACTAAGTGTTGCCATCAATGCCAAAGGGGGAGATTTTTGGAGAGAGACACTACAAATATACTTTGGTATTTTCATTGATGGAAACCCTAGTTGGTGATTGGATCCGCACGCCATCATTTAATTCCATCGAAAGACAGATTAAGGACAGTCAGGAAGAATAGAGCATTCGACAGTTTTGCGTTCTTCTATTCTCATGCAGATTTTATGTTGTTATTTTGAGTTGTGGATCTTATGGGAGGTTAATCAATTTATTTCTTGTGTTGTCCAAAATTCTCAGTGTCTTGTATCAAGTTGTATGCAAGTTTGGAGTTCTGGTTGGATATCTTTTTGTTCATCAATATTTTGTGGCCAACTTAGAGGATTTTAAGTGTCATGGATATTCAAGGAGTGTCTAATCATTTTGTTTTGTTTTTGATCATCTTGATTTGGGTCCAAGGTAAGTTATGACTGGCCGTTGTGGGTGCACATTGAATATTATTCATGATTTGAGTTGGCAGTTGTAAATATTCTTAAGTTTTATTAAAGTTGATAGATTGCGATTAAATTCTTAGTCGTGGATATATATAAATGTTCAATTATATCATTTTGTGTATGTAGAAGGTGTGTCGATGTGCGTTGATAATATCAAAAGGGTGATTGAGTGATTTATGCATAGTTTCACTTGTGCATTAAAGATTTTGTGGTGTGAGTTAGAGCAGAGTGGAGCAGAAGTGCAGAATTAGTTAGAAATAAAAAAGATTGACTATTGAGCCTAACCAAAACTATAATCAAGCATTTGTAGATGCTATTCTCTCAGTTTATTCTCTTGGATCTAATCCAAATCTTTGTAAGGTAGTGTTCCTTTCTATTTTGAGCAATGAGCTCTAGGAAATGAGCCTAAATGCAAGTGCATTCTCTTATTGTAAACTTCTTTTTGAGTATACTCAGATCATATTGTGGATTGGACATCCACCATGGTTTTTCCCCTAATAGGGTTTCCACATAAAAATCCTTGTGTTATGGTGTTGTAGTTGTTTTCTTTCTATTTCTATGGTTGAATGTTTTAAGTGGGTTAAAGATCAAAATAATAAATCTAATTTTTGGAAAACACTGATTCACCCCTCCTCTCAGTGTTGCTTGTTTCCAACAAACATATACACAAAAAAACCATATAGAATTACAAGAATACCATATGGGAATACAATTTCATGTATAAACAATACAAAATATATGTTAAAAAATGCCATATAGGCATACAACAAAGCAACCTAATAAATAGTCATTTCCCTCAAGGTGAAGGAAAAAAATCAAGAGTGGCCTTTGATTGTTGGGGGATGGAGATGTGTATGATGGTGGTCTACATCAAATTTTTTAATTGGAACTCCTATTTAATTCTTCATGGAGCCACATCTATTACCATAGAAAATATAGATATTAATATATAGAAATTACATTATATAAACTGAAATATTTAACAAATAATCACTTATTGCAACCAAATGATTTGTCTACTCATTCACACCAATGAAACGCTCATGCTATGGAATTATAAATCCCTATAGAAACTATCTAGATGGAAATTAAACTACAAATGAATAATCATTTGATTTTTCTGTAATAGACAACTAAAATAATGAATGTATTTTGAAATTTACTAATCTACCTCATACCTCCAGTCAAAGGAATTGAGCTTGCTACTATTGCAGTGACACTATGATCCATTTTCCTATCAATATCAGGAGGAGTGTCTACTTGCACCATTTGAAAATAAAATAACATTATTCAATTACCAAAACTAGAAGAGTGATGCAACTCATGAATTATAATGTATGGCATAGCTAATAAAATTGTGAGTACTTATTGAACTATATATTGCTTCATACTTTAATAGATGGTTATTGGACTAATGTTTTCATTTTAGTCTAGTTATGAATCCCATAACTATAGTGAATATGACATAATAAGGGGATTTACTAGGATTTATTGTATCATGACTAGATTAAAGTTTATATTAACCATTGCATAGTGAATACTTACTTGAGAATGTGATTTGTTTTTTTTCTAGGATGATGCTTACTAAAGAAAAAGAAATACCATTTTGAACTTGAACCAAATTTTTTTGTAGGAGCTTCTTTCTTGTACTTCTAGGGTTTTTCGCCTAAAAGGAGAAAGGTATCTCACAAAAACTTGGGGTTTCACTCAAGAATAATGCTAATATGATTAAAATATGTCTAAATGGAATGACCTAAATGCAAAGAACTAAAAAAGGAAATGAATTATTGATGCAAAACTAATGAAATACAAGATGTTTGAAAACATATTGTGATATGTAAAAATGACCTAAGAATGCAAACAAACTATAACAAAAATGAATAAAACGGGAGAGGTACACCTAGAAACTGGAATGTGATGTAGAGAGGCTTTGGAATCCTACAGAATTTACTGTTGAAGGCAACTGGGACACTTACACCAAGCTGGGAAACTTAGTCCTGTTTCAGGGAGATTCTGTCGAAATAGGTTTCAGCCAAAAGGGTATCCAAAAATATAGAAAAAAAAATTCAATCTTGGAAGTGGGACTAATTCACCACTAATGGAAACTTAGTCCACTTTCAACTTTTGGAAATTTTGAAGTTGCAATCTGTATCTCTCGGTCTGTACTCTGGTTCCTAACAGGTGTCCGATTTCGAATCTGCAAAAATCAGTCTGTAGGTGATCTCCAAGCTTCTCTTAGGGTTTTTTTGACTTGAATGAATTTGATGAAATGAGGGAATCTTTTAACACCTTTCTCTTTGAAAAATCTGTATACAAAACCTGCAAAACACACATGCAAAGAGGGGGAAAAGGGTTAAGGGTTAGTGAATAGGGGTTTTCCTTGGTCAAACCCCAATTTGGTAATCAAACCCTTGAAAATGAAATGAAATGGAAAGAGAATGATGAATGAACATGCAATGCTACAAATCACCAAACCCTTGATGTAGAAATCTAAAGATATGCAAGTAGATGCTCCAATGAATGTAGACTTGATAGTGCCTAGAATGCTTGAGAATGATCAATGAGTGAATGTATGTATACTTAATGTATGAATGAATGTGTGAATGTATTGGGGTGAAAATGGGAGGAAAATCCTTTATTTATACTTGATTTTATAAAATTTCCCAAAAATAACACGTCACAGGTCAACCTCAAGGTTAAGAGAATAATATCCCGACAAAGATTTAAATAATTTTGATTTTTGTGTCAAGTGGGGCTAAGTCGTCCCTAGTGGCGACTTGGTCCCACTAGGAAAATTTTAATGGGTGTCAGAAATTAAAGTGTATTTAATGATGTTTAATGGGATTATTCTTCGAAACACACTTAAGTAGGGCCGAAAAGTGCATTAAGGGGTCATTTAAACATAAGAAAGGGTCAAATTATTGATGAAAAGCCTAGAGAAGCATGAAATTTTGTTACAACACTTTACAAAACTTTGAATTAAGGCTTGGTAAGTGATAAAAAGAGGTTATTTAGGTGAATTATAATAAAAGGGTCCTAGAAAAGTGTGAAAGTGGGTTACAACACTTCACAACACTTTTACAAGACATCATAGAATTATTATTGATTCTTAAGGGTCCAAGACCTAATGTGAATGTGTTGACCACATTACAAAATCAATTCTAGGAAAAACTAGGCCAACATCGATAAGAAAAAATCAAATGAGCATAAAAATGTCCAAAGATACATTTTTTTGTGACACAGAACCTAATAGATTTTCTTATGAATACCATTTCAGTATTTTTGAATACAAAAATCTACTAAGGGGGGTGAATCATTAGATCAATTAAAATTTATCCCTTTAACACTGAAAATAGATTAAAACTAAACATACAGAGAAATAAATAGACACACACACTATTTTAGAGATATACATGGAAAACCCAAGATGGGAAAAACCACGGTGAGAATAGCTACTTGGATCTACTGTCCTAATCTAGCCTCATAATGAACATGTTCCAAGTACAATGTTTAAGGGCACCAACCCTAAGGAGACACCAATCCCCTAGTTTTAGGAGCTCCTACTCCAAGGAAGAACCAACTCCCTACATTGAGCACCTATACAGTTATCTGATGACACCCACTAATCAGATTTACAATGAAACAATTACAATTTGTTCTATTGAACATAATTGAATGTTGGAAATCTATTAGAAACTACTCAAATATTTGTTACAATCTTTGCAACTCAATTATTTACCCTACACCTCTCTATTCTGCACCTCAAATAGTAAAACCTTGATAATCTTCTATTTTTTTGGGTTCTACGAATTCACAGTATGTGCAATCTCTATCCGCTCCTTAGCTCTAACATACACACTCTGCTATATCACTTAGTCAATTTTTGATTGTATTCTTTTCTCATATCTTCACTAACAATCATTTCATCCTCAAGCAATGCACCACCATCCAAATTAATTGCTAGGTTTTTTCACTCGCATTCTTCTCCAACAAGCTTCTTGTACAAATCTGATGACCTACTAAACTTGGAAACCTACAAAACCCTAATCCATATATGAATTTAATGCATTCCTTTTATACTAAATATGATTATGATCTCAATAACCTTTGTAGTCCGTGTCACTGCTTTACAAATCAAATTTCAAATCAAATTTCCAATCAAATTGTTTGCTGGAGTAGTTGAACAATTTAAATTCACTCACTATGTCGATTTTCTATTGAAACCCTTGTTCATACTATCATAGCCATTTGAGATATTCATGTTTAAATTTAGGATGTTGATTAGAATATTCACTCCACCTTTTTGAAAGATATCCTTCATTTGTTCGAACTTTAAAAACCAACCGTATGATTAATTTCCTTTTAACTGGCATTGTTGATCTTTATCTCTTTGTAAAAAACCATCATGCTTACTTAATGTATCACAAATTTTCATAGGGCATCAAACTTCATTTATGTGATGTGAAGCTAAGGAGTGATCACCATTTGATTTCCATCCCTTGATCTACACCGCTCAATCACCATTGCATTCTCTTTACTTAGTGCAACTTTGTTTGCGTGCAAATAATGTAAATCATGATATGAAGAGACTTCATGATGTAATAGAAAACTGCCATATGTCTCATAGAGAACATGTCAACCTTATTGCTCCAGATCACTCTTTTGAGGAGGAGACCCACCAAAGTCTTCATTGCTACCTTTTGGTGTATCACTAAAAGCTTGATGTTATTTTATTCATGACAACAATGTGAATAACCAAAGTGATGCAATTACATTTTCCACTTGTCCATGATTACATCACACTCAACTAACACTTTATCCATCACATATCATACATTGCTTTCCATCCTTTTCCTTCACAACAATGATGCAAAAAAATGAAGCGATGACCGTTAGATCTCCTTCATTTATCCTCTACCGTTGATTTATCTCTATCACACATCATGCAAAGAACATGCCAAGGTAAACTTAAAAACACAATGCACATGACTTGAGTGATAGTCCTTAAATTATATGCTCCAACCATCACTATCGATCCTTTTCATTGCATATCATTGATTACACACTACCCTTTTGCTGCACAATTGTGATGTGAAGCAGTGAACTAATAGTCGTTAGATATTCAACTATTGACGCACACTATTAGATCTACCAAGGAGCATATCACACATCAAAAATTTAACATGGTCACAATGAACTCAAACAAAAATATGAAGATGTATCATGATGCACACTCTGCTGAACCAACTAGTAGCACTAGGTAAAGGGGGTTGATTACCCTGATGACATTGAAGGCTTGACTTGTCAATTAATCAACCTACTAACACCAAAAAAAGTCAAATCTAAAATATAAAACCTAATCAACACCATGATTGGAACACCTAGGGTTTATCTATAAAACCCTAGTTTGATGTGAACAATGTGCGAAATGGGTGCTTTATAACCCAGGTCATAGAACACCACTATTCTCCACTTGTCATTCGAGAAGGTCCTAGGATCCAAAATTGGATTGAATATCAATCCAAAGGTGAGTAAATTCTCAACAAGACCTAGGAGGGGGTTATTTTAGGCTTTGAAGGGTTCACCACCAAGCAAAGGCTTGGAAAAGACAATGAAGCATTCAAATCATAAAACCTAGTAATGCAAGTTAAATAATGAATGCAAATGATGAAATTAAGTAATAGCAAGTTAGGATGTGTGTACCTGGGAAGTCTAGAAATGTGACGAGGATTCTGGAAATGCCAAGAAGCTATCAAAATATGTTGAGGAGGACTAAGACACCCTTACTGTTGTCTTAGTCCCATTGCTATTTTTCAGGGGAAATGAAAAGTCTTTAGATGTTAGAATAGGATGTAAAATAATCTCTAAAAAATAGCCTTGTGAGGAATAAGATGCCCTAGGTGGTGACTTATTCTTGATTTAAATTTTTGAAATATCTGAATGTGATCCCTAGGCTCAATGTTTGCACTTCCTTCTTCTCAGATCTCTGGTCCTGAAACTTCTAGATCTGGCCTGTAGGTGAGTTTTCGTGAAGATGACAACTTTGCAATGCAACTTTACAACTTTTCACTTCAAATGATGACAACTTTGCAATGCAACCTAAATTTTCAAACACAAACATTCAATAGAGGAAAAATTTGTTGTTTGTTAGTAAATGGGGGTTTTCCTTGGTCAAACCCCTTGTTGGTAATTAAAACTTGAAATGAAATTAAGTAAATGAGGGAAATGATGAATGAACAAAGTGCTATGTTGCAACTCACCAAAACCTTGTTATGAAATGTAAAAACTTGTATGAAGTGGCTAGCTTGAATGTAGATCTTGAAATGATTGAATGCTTGATAGATCTTGACTTGAATTGCTTGCTTGAATCAAAATCCTACATCACAAATGTTAGCTCGAAAACACACATGATGCAAGAATATCCTTGATATGATGCTTGAATCTTGATGATGGCTCCAAATGCTTGATGAATTACTCTTGAATGCTCTTGCTAGGATGATCTCATGAATGCTTAGATGACTTTATTTATTTTTAGATGAGAAATGAGTGAAAGGAACCTTGTATTTATACTTATCCATGCTTAATATCTTGAAA
>VDFB02340518.1:0-29972 GCA_007258455.2 Sequoia sempervirens | reverse complement strand
TCCATCATAATAAACTGATAATCCATCAAGTGTTCATTTTCTCATCAATAATAAGTCATAGTCAATCAAATTACGTGGTCTCTGCATGTATAACATAGGCAAGGCTCCTTGTTGATAAGCTCTCGAGGCCCCTAGGATAGTCTTTTAGGTTTGGTTCTTGGTCCAAACTCAGAAAACCCCAAAACATTTGAAAACTTAGGAAAACACCAAAACATTTGAAATTTGAAAAGCACAAAACATTGGAAAACCCTAAACAACCTCAAATAATCAAAAATCAAAACACTTACATAAACTCTCAAAAAGACCAAAAATAGCCTCAAAACATTTTCAAAATACCAAAAATAGTGAAATATTCTAAAAAATCCAAAATCATACATCCCATTTGGCTTTCACCCACAGTAAGCCTTCATCCATAATAAATCAATTGTCATCTTCAACCTTTGGTAAAACAAGTAGAAAACAAGTGTCGTAAGTCGTAAGTCGTAAAGTGTGAACTTAAATGTCCAAATCTAAAGTCTAGATCATACGTGAATGAGTTAGTAAACCCTATATCAATGACCTTTCAAATAATCTATCAACTTGCCACCATCCACTAACATGTCCTAGGATGCATCCTTCCTACAATAGGCATTATCATTGGCAATCACTTTGGATACTTATCCTAAACAAAACACACCTTTTGACAAAAGATATAGATAACATTGACTATTTGCTTTTGATCTTGTCTTATGATTTATCTTGTTGACCCATTCCCAAGACCTCTCAATGATGTCCAAACGATTTAGAGAGAAAGGAATGGGGCATCGATCATTATCTTTTATTTTTTGTGCTTGTGGGGTATTCTTGTAAAATAATCTTGGTGAATACTTGCTTAGTTGTGTTTAGGGAGGTCATTTGGAGTAGATTGTTGACTATTGTGTATGCTTTGGTCCAAAATATTCTAAACTTATAAACTACATTCCAACAAGGTTTTCGTATGTCAAGGTGTGAACAAGGACTATCCTATTAGTTTGTAGAGTCAAATTCCATCGCACTAGATACAACACCATCCTAGTTTTCAATACCTTGATGCATTGTGTCTATGTGTTATATCAAAAATAAGGAATAACGCAGTGCCCCAATTTTGAATATGAGCAAAATTGTCCATCTCATCACCATAATATAATAAAGTCTCAATGGACATAGGCTTGTTTGACTTCTCAATCAATCTCAAAATCAATGGTCAATCCATCCATCTCATTCTTCTATCTTTACTAACATTTCTATCCAGGTATCAAATATGTGTGATATATCAAAATATACATGAGGCTACCCATGACTGATGACTGTCTATACATCATCAAATTTGTCTACATCAGACATTTGAGCTTTCTAGTCCTCTTTGAGTTGAACTGATCTTTCACCTTTATTAAGAGATCAATCCAAAATTGCAAATTTATGCCTAATCTCTCAAGGGGGTAGGGTACTATATTAATTCCTTTCACTGGGGAAATAGTGGGGCATCCAAAAATTGGGATTTTTTAATTTTTTTATCTGAGCAATAGCACTAATCCAAAGCGCATCAGTCTTTGAACCAATGTAACAAGGCTGCTCTAATAACTGAGAAAATGTGAACTACTTAAAATTATCTTGAATGTTATTGCACTCCGTCAAGTACCTAACATGAGTTTCATCCAGATTCCATCATATACTTTTCACTGTTTGATTAATAAGCCTATTATTTAATTAAATGATAAAATGTTTTATCTAATAATCATTGATTTAGTGGTTAATTCCCACTACACATTCCACCTTCATCCTATTTAAATTGGATAAATCAAATTATTTAATTTTAACACCCTAAATCCTCTCATTTAATTAAATAATCTTAATTATTTAATTAAATGTCATTTTGCATCCCTCTTTTCAATAAATCAATTATTTAATGGATATCATATTATTTTCCATCTTGCACATTCAAATTTAGTTTTAATTAACTAAATTGCTAATTTCCCTCCCATCCACTTGCATAGATAATATTCCAAAGGAATATTCTCCTATTTTAGCTCAAAAAAGGAATGATTTCTTTCAAACAAACTTTGTAACAACCTTTTAAAGTTGTTACAAAGTGTGTTTTTTTGAATCATTCTTATCCCTTGATCTTTCCTTGATCCATGTTTCTCCCTTCATCCAATATTGACCATTGATAGATCAAATTGATATGAGCCTTTGATTTCTCATTTGCTCTCCTATAAATAGATCACTATTTGGAGAGAAATGGATCCATCTTTTGATAGCAAAGTTATGTTTTTGAAATTCATACTCATTTGCATCCATATTTCATATTTGATAGGATTTTAGATTAAAGCTTCATCCATTTAGCTTAAAGAATCCATTAATGGCTTCCATGGTAACTTAGTTTGCATCCATTTTAGCATAGTCTGCATCAATGGCTTATATCTTTGAATTTTGTTTACATTTAGCATAGATTGCATACATCTTATCAAGAATTTTAGTATTTAGCATTCATCTCTATCAAGTTAAACTAGTTTCTTATCATTTATCGTTCATCTCAATAGTTTCGTATGTTTTCTTCAATAAAACCAATTGAAACAAGCTCATATTATCCAAGCTATTGGGAAAGGGTCACCATTCCACATCAATTCGACACCACTCCCCCAATAGGATAAGATTCAAGGTCTTAGAATAGATTTCCCTTATGCTTTCATGTTGATTTCATGTTAGTTTAATGGGTTCTTGTTCTTTGGAATTTTGAATATCTTATTGGGATCATTGCTTAGGGGATTAAATAGGGTTTAAATTCATTTGGATCTATCGTATTTAGTTCACACTATGACTTTGGTCACACCTAGTCCTACACACACTCACGTAGTTACACTCATCCTGCATTGTGAATGATTATGTTATACATTGTGTTATCATGAATACATCATTGCCTATTGTGTGTTATGATCTATTCAATAATGATTGTCTTATGGTTGTTTTGTTTACAAAAATAATTTAATTGGGAAAATAAATATTTTATTTATTTTTGATAATGATAAATCTCATAATTTATATATATATATATATATAATAATTATATCATTGTTTATATACGAATATATATAGCTTACTATTAAAAAAGAAAACAAAATTAAATAAATTTAAATTTATATATATAATAATGATATAATTATTTATATATATGAATATATATATATATATCTTACTATTAAAAAGAAATGAAAATTAAATCAAATACGTTTGAAATTTAAATTATTTGCATGATAAGTCATGTGATCCTAGCATGAGGAGAAAGTTCAATTCTAAAAATAAAGAGATACACCAACTAGAGTTAAAAAATTACATGGAAATATTAAAACCATGATAAAAGAGAGTAGGAGACCAAAAAAGGGATCATTCACCATGCAGAGGAGATCATAGGGATAGTTCATAACTTCTAGAAAGTTGATCTACTAGACTATCTAAAATCATAGGCATGGAAATTTGTGGTCCCTCCTCCCTCCCTATTGAAATCTAGTTTAATCTAAGCAACTATAGGTATGTTTTCGTGTCTCAATGCATTTTTATTGTCATGTTAGTGCAAGCCAATTTCATTTTTCTTAGCTAATAATCAAAATCTTAACATATTTTGTGAATAAATTGCATCATCCATAATGGTTTATGTCTTGTTTTTAACTTATGTGGTATAGTGCAGAGGCTATTAAGTGGTTGTGAACTTGCACATAAGAATAGTAAAAACTCATATATTTATCAAAGACTCGCATAAGCGTATAACTATTGCTTGTTATTTGACACAAATATGTACAATGAGAAAGAGCATCGTTATTTATTTTCCTTGGTGTCTCCTTTAGTTGCTGCAATCTTCCTCTTTCTAAATTCTAAACATTTAAAATCAAGGCTCCTTTTTCCAATTGCACATTGCACAAAATAATCTAAATCAAAACCAATCATTTAGTCATTTTAAGACTATGAACAGTAAATAGTTAACTATCAATAGGTAGGGTGCTCCTGACAACATTCCTATGTTGGGTGGATTTAGGGAGTAAGCTATTTATTGACCATATTATTGTGGTGGCTAATCTAATATCTTTGATGTTGGTAAATGGACTTGGGATGATTTGTAAGTTTGTGTTCCATAGTTTCTAGGCTAAAATTTATGCTTGTAGTTTTTGATAAGGTAAGTTGCATTTACAAGGTGCAGTACCCTTTACAAAACAAGCCCAAGGGGCCAAAAAGAGATGAAGTCCATAATCACATCAAAAGAACAATAACAGCATAAAACAAAAGAAATAGGCACAACAGACTGACAATAGAGAAAAACCCAACAAACCAAAACATAAACCCACACATTACATAGCAATTCCATCCCACTTCTCAAAGAGAAGATTTAGGACATCATCACCCATCCAACTAGGTCCCTCTGCCTCTTTTTTCTTCTTGACCTCTTCCTTGAGAACCTTTGAGAGTGTGACAGTGGACTTGTGAATGATCTTAATGGTGAATTGTGTCAACCAAGTAAAATTTTGTTCCAGTTTTTCCACCTGTGCCTCCAACTTGTTGAAATCCTCTATCATGTCATTATTCCTCTTAATAGTCTCTTCCTCTAAAGCCATCAAGTTGGAAGACTAGGTGGTAGAATACTCATTGATCATTTTGTTCATATCCAAGAAGTGGTTGGGTCCTTCAACAAATTCCTCACTCTCCTCAACACTGTCCTTATTGCACTCCTCTTTGATGCTAGTTTCCCCTCTTTGCCACCAGTCTCTTTCGAGTTGCCGAATATCTCATCCACTGGTGCCTCCTTGTTTTTTTCTAGCCTATGGGACCTCATGATGTTGGTTTGCTCCATCCCCACATCCACCATAGCCACCACAATGGTATCCCCTTTAGAATCATGGTCCTCAGTGTTCTTTTCCTCATTGTCCAAAGTCAACATCTCCACCTAGCACAAAGTCTCCTTCTTACCTTTAGTCTTTTCTGTTGGTTTGTTGTCCTTCTTGGTAGGGTCATTTTTTAATTCACATTGCTTGGAAACTGCTTTAGACTGGGCTAAATCCGCTCTGTGCCCTTATTCTTTTTTTTTAAGGGGTTTTGGTCTAGGAGCATTTTTGGGTTGGCATTCCATAAGGGAGTTTTCCTCTTGGGTCTGATAGAAGTAGTAGGGGAGGGTTTTCTAGGGGAGTGGACAAGATATTCTAGATCTTCAACACGGATAATAGAAATGGGTTTGGGAGGGAGGACATAGGGCCAAATGGAAATGGTAGAGCCTAAGAATAAGGCTATGGTGTAAAGGCAGCGGAGGTGGCTTATCCGGGTTTTGCGAAGCAACATCAAGGGTTTCTTTTACTGAGCTTTCCAAGGAAGTTAGTAGAAAAAAGGAAAACTTAAGAGAATTTTGTGCCTAAGGTAATTGAGTAGCGATAAATTATAGAAGTAAAAGACCTTAAATCTTCCCTCAAGAGTAGCATACTTTATGAGAGCTAAACAAACCTAATCCCATGGTTTAGGAAGTGTCTCCCTTTCGAAACCCACGTACTTCTTGACTGGCTTCTCATTCTCTTTGAAGAAGGCATTAAGGCTCTCTACGTCCTGGACTTTGGTGTGCTTCTTAAGTTTCTTACTAGTACAGGAAAGACCTATCCCCTTCCCAATAACATATTTATTAACTTCAAACTAAATTCCTCCCACCGTAATTCTCCTATCATTCTAAGAGCTAGCAAATTGAACCAAAAAATTCTCATCGTGACCCACTAGACACTCCATAAGAGGCACAATTCCACCCTCAATGCATTTATGCTAGACAATAGGTTTCCTGAGGAATTCATCATAGGAGTTGGGCTTAGTCCTAACTCTATCACCTCCCATCTCTTCACACTAAATTCGGAAGCTTCCCCAAAACAATAGAGTTAGCAAAATTTTGAAATGGAAATCGGTGAATTGACCCACCCAATATCACCATTCCCAAACCAAGGATGATCATGCCTAATTAAGGCTTCCAATAGATCACACAAGCCAATGGTCATTTCCAAGAAATTGATCGTCGCAGGGCCATAATGGGGATTTCTTAAGTACAACAAACTTAATCCAAAAGCCATGATAATTTGATTAGGATATTATAAATTGAAGGTCTAGAGCTAACTTTGGTCCAGCACATACTCCAAGAAATTTTGGTTGCGAGGTCATAATTAATTTTCCTTAAGTACAACACATCAAATCTTAGAGTTATGATAAGAGTGAGCAGACGATAATTAGCCAGCAAATTAAAGATAAACATTATCAAATACACATTCCTAAAAATGTGAATATTGTTACAGTACATTTGACTAGACTGTTTGAATGAGTTTTGGAGAACTCGACTATACATCAACATAAATTCAAAACACCACTCAGCTCCTTGCGTAAACCTCTCCATGTACTCATGCTTGTTCCACATCATTCAAGGCCCAAAGGTATAGTGCCACATGTACCCACCCAAATTAGCATAGTTGGCCCCCTTCATTAATAGTTAAATTTTCCTATTTAGCAAGGATAAATCATTGTATATTCATTAGGAGAGTCTCTAGTCTTCTCCAACATTTGGATAGAGTCCACAAATAGCCAAGGTTGACCAGAGCATTCACCACCTGATTTCTCTCATGAAAGATGTGAGACAGATTCTTCCTTTCCAACTTAGAAATCAAAAAAATTATCCTAAAGGATATCTTTAATACTCCATCCTTGATAACGAAAATGATTAATAGTGTCAATCACCATCATAGATTCACCTTCTATATGTATATTTTTTATACCCAGAGTGACAGTAATCTCGATGCCCTTGAGCAACACTCGTGCCTCCACTATCATAGAAGTTTGTATACCAATACTACCAGCATACCCAACAAATTTTTTTCCCTTGCATTCCCTAATAACACCACCAATATTATTGGCCTGCTTCCTTTGATGTTTACCCTATCAAAATTAAGCATGTACCAACTAGTATCTGGGGGTTTACAAACTGTATTATGTCGAGCCAAATATTTAGAGTTATCAAAGAAGTTGATCTCCAATTTTATATTCCATGAGTTTTCCATCTTGATCTCCCACTCCATGATGGCTTTTTCTAGGGTTTACAAGAGTAAATTGAGAAACTCTCAAAAATAAGTCTGAAACCAATGTCAAAGACCTCCTTGAGAATTTTCTCTATATCTTTGAAGATCTAGTTGTTCCTTTCTCACAAAGCCTGACTAAATGATGGAGGAGTTTGATACCAAAATTCAATGAGGGACATTGAAAGCCATACCACCCTTCTATAATTTTTTGAATTCCCCATTCTGGTCTTTGGTCCCCAATTTTACAAGATTGATTTCCCAAACACGTAAAACAAATGGTGCAATAGCCGGTTACTCAATCAAGCTCTCATTTATTTCTTTCCATACATAACACGCATCCTACTCTCAGGGATCTCAGATCCCAACTTTTCCTGATTTATCTTGATTTAGAATCCTATTGTATGTATCATCCACTAAAATAAATTTATTTTTGGTGTCAAATGTTTGTTACAAACCTATTTCCAAACTCTTCTCTAAGCTCCCAAGTCCAACAGCAAAGCGTAAGCCGACCTAACATAGAGGTTTCCCTTACATTCCTTAACCCAAAAGAACTCATCCTCCATGTTTGATATAAGAATTCTAGTTAGGGAAAGGATGTCCTTTAAGGTCCTAGCTAGCAGTCTCAAGCCCAAAGAGAGGGGGTAGCATAATTCCAAAACTTTCCACCAAAGAATTACCACATAGGCTCCATCAAATTCTTGAAGTCAAATAGGGATAGGGGACATTCAAACAGCCAGGGGTCTTCCCAGAAGCTAATATTGTTGCCATTTCTAAGCTTCCATCTTAGCCCAGAGTGCAACAACCTTTTCATTTTGCATAATATTATTCCAAGCCAAAGAGCCACTAGGGTCCTCCAACAAGAGACACTTGATTAAGGGGCAATTGTTTAGGTACTTAGCATTCATAATCTTAACCAGTATTTTTTATTCCTTAACTGATCCCAACCAACCTTAGCAATCAAGGCTTTGTTGGTCAATTGAACTTTCCTTATACTAATTTATCCACCAAATTTAGGAAGACACACCTTGTCCCAACTAATCAAAGCCAACTTTTTTTCCTCTATGCTAGACCAGAGGAAGTTCTTTTGGATTTTTCAAAATTTTCCACTATGTATCTAGGGATTTTGAACATAGAGAGGAAATAAATCATAATTTGTTAAAGGGAAACTATAAGGATTTGTAGTTTACCAACATGACTAAGGATTGAGCCTTTCCACCAGACTAGTTTCCCTTGAATCCTCTCAAGGAAAATATTCCAAAGTTGGGAGAAACTTCCTTGATAGTAAGAGGGAGCACCGAGTACATTGAAGGTGGGGAGGCACCAATGCAACCCAAAATAATAGTCACCTTATCCTGCAAAATAGGAGTGTTGTTAAAGAAATAAATCATACTCTTTTTGTAGTTTATGCACTAGCCAGAGCAAACCACATAGTTGTTAAGGAACTTTTTCCATTTCCTAGCTTCCACAATCAAAGCCTTCCCAAACAAGATGGTATCATCCATGAACAATTGTATGACAGTAGGTTCTAGAGTAGTGGCAGGTTTGACACCTTTAATAGAACCCTTTGACAACATTCTAGCAGCATTCCTACTCAACACATCCACGACCATTATGAACAAGTAGGGGGGTAAGTAGGGGGTAGAGGATCCCCCTGTCTTATGCGCCTCCTAGCATTAAAGAATCTGTGAGGGACCCCATTGACCAAAATAGAATATTTCATAGTAGTAACACACTCCATAATGAGATTAATCACCCTCTGATTGAATCCTATCTTAGCCAAAACTTTGGGGAGAAAGCTCCAAAGGACTTTGTCGCAGGCTTTTGAAATTTCAAGCTTAAAGGCCATACTAGTTTTGTTACAACGGTCCATAAAGTGCAATATTTCATGAGTGGTAATGGTAGCATCCAAAATATGGAACCCTAAGACAAAACCCTTTTGGCTTGGACTTATCATTTTTTCCAAAAGGGGTTTCAAGTGATTCACCAGGATTTTGGAGAAAATATTATAAGTGGTATTATAGAGACTAAAGGGAAAAATTCAGTCATGTTCTGTAGATCCTCAAATTTGGGAACAAGGGAAAGGAAGGTGTGATTTAGTTGTTTGAGCAGTTTGCCAAAATTAAAGAAATCCTTAGTTGTAAGAGCTAAGTCCTCACCAACTATGTCCCAGAAAACCTAGAAAAAATCCAGGGGTATCCATCAGGTCTCAGCCTTGTATGCACCCATATTGAACATAACAGCCCTAACTTCCTCAAGAATGAAAACACCCATAATATTATCATTGTCCTCCCAAGATAGAGAGATAGGAAGGGGGTCCAATAACAAGTCATCCAAAACAGAATTAGGAGCCATAGTAGGTGTTGATAAAGCCCATTGGAAGTAGCTAGAGGCCAATAAACTGATCCGAGTAGGGGTAGTGACATCATCACCTAACTCATTTTTCAAATTTTTTTCTGATTCCTTTTCCTATGCCTAAGGGTTGAAACATGAAAGAAATAGGTGTTCCGATCACCCTCCAAAATCCATTGAACTCTAGATTTTTGTTTCTAGAATATCTCCTTTTTTCAATATTTTTTCCCATTCCACGCGTTCATCTCTTTCCTACTAACAAGTCTGTAGACTAATCACCCTCCTCTATTCTCTTTTGTCAACCTAATATTATCAAATAACACCCTTTTCTGATGGAAGACATCACCAAAAACCCTCTTATTCCAACCCTTAACCATGTTCTTGATATACTTGAGTTTATGGAACACCCTAAACATGGGGGAGCCGTGTACGGGGATGTTCCATCAAGAAGCAATTTTATTCCTAAAATCCGAGTAGGTATTCCACATGATCTCAAATTGAAAAGGAAAGGGACCCACAATAGAGTGTTCATACATGACCAACAGTAGATGATTATGATCTGAAACAGTCTGGGGTAAAGCCATCAGATTGGAATTAAGTAAGGTTGTCCAATTGGGAGACAAGGGTTATCTATCAAGTTGAACCTAGATAAGGCCATCCCTCAACTACCTATTGGTCTAGGTAAAATCTTGTCCATGTAAGTCAATATCCACTAGACCAGTATTACTTAAGAAATTAGCAAGGTTAGTCATGCTGTCAGAATAGTCGATCATACCCCCACTCTTCTCTGAAGGGTACAATAGAGAGTTGAAATATCCAACAACTAACTAGAAATCCCCCCCCATTATTCTTTATCCAGTCAGTGAGATCCTACCAAAGGTCTCTCCTTGCATTCCTTAAATTGGGGGAATAGATGTTGATCAAGAACCAAGAACCACCAAATTGAAAGAACTAGATTCCCACACCGCTCCTTTGGAAAATTTTAGATCCAGATAACCTATTAGGGTTCCACATCATAGACATCCCACCCAAATCCCCATCCACATCACTACGGGAGAAATGGGAATTTGGCCAAATGTACTTAACTGTGTGTTGGTTCTTGGATTTTGTAAGTGGTGGTTACTGGCTGCAATGCATATGATTAATGTTGTTGTGCTACATGATTGATTGTAAATAAAACTTATGAGGTTGAACCTTCTGAATATTTTGTACTATTTCTTCCTTGGGCTAAGCACCTATAACAGGACAGTAGAGATAATGGATTGAGATACATTATGTTATTACTTGATGTCATTATCTCTGATCCACTATAAAATCTTCTTGTTGTTAATGATAATAAGCATTAGCTTTTTATGTCTAGATTTTTGTATAAGGGTCACTTGCCTCATCAAAGTCTTACAATAAATGAATCTTGGGTTGATCAGTAATGTGACCATATATGACTTATTTGTTGTTGTTACAAAACCAATGTGATATTTCATAAACTCAACAAATTTAAATAGTAGTATACATTATGTATCATATGTTATGAATTGGGTTCTTATGGATTTATCCTGCATGACATCAAAGATTAGTTAGCATTGCATATACAAAAATGTCATTAGTTAGAAGTCAAGTTGCATGTTAATAATCAAGTTGCACAATCAAATTGCATGTCATTTATACATTTAACCATCATTATGTATGAAAGGATTGAAATAAAAAAATACCTCCATATCATCATTTTACATGAAAAGTAAAGGGCTATTTATTTTTATGATCATTAGATATATGCATGTTATATTGTCTTCATGAGGAAACTTGTTTTCTTCTATATGTGATTTGGCTTTACCTTTTGGGATGGGTGTTGAATATGGACTAATAGAGGGATTTTCTTTTCTAGATCTACTTATCATTTATAGTTTAATTTCTTTGACCAAAGTTATGTGTACCATTGAAATAGATGGATGCTATCTTATTCTATCTATCATATCCTAATAGTAGGAAATAGCATGTTCATATGTGAAATGCATATAGATATATTATGTTAGGATTCCATCTTGTCAACCATTTCTATATTGCTAGGCTTCTCATGTAGGTTTGGGTATTCTTCATGTTAGGAAGCATTTTGAGGAAGCATAAGCTTCGTGTTGGGAAAAAAAGTGCCTAAGCCATGTTCTTGTCTCTTGGTTTGCGAATGATCGTTGGGGTTAGTGGCGGTTGAAGACTCTAGTGATTATATTTATTTTATATCTTTACTTGTATTGTTATGACCAGATGGACATGAGAGTTTTAGTCATATTTGTGTATAAATTATATCTTATACTCTATATTACATGACTAGATAGTACTTAATGTGATGATGTACCTTATTTATTGTACTTAATATTCTAGATTAGACACTTTTACATGTGACATGTTGTGTAATGGGTTTAGTGGAAAATTAATTAAGAACATAATTGAAATAATTATGATTAAAAATCTTAAACATTGTGGACACCGAAAAAGTATGCCTTTTTCCTTGCTTGATTTGGGAATAACTAATGATAAATTGGACTTAATGTCGCCTTGGTCTAGTGTTGTGAGGTGTTTTACACATCCACATTCGGTCTTGGACCCTTGGAAATTGAATAAAATACATGTCTTGTAAAGGTGTTGTAAAGTGTTGTAAATCACTTTCACACTTTTCTAGACTTTTATTAAGCATTTAAGTCTAATGGTCCTTTTTACCTACTTTTGAATTAAATATTATTTTAATTCAAAAGTTGGTTTTTCCCTCTTCTATAATTAAATAATTATTTCAATTATTTAATTATTCATTAGCCTTTTCTCTCTATAAATAAATGTTATATTTATTTAATTATTTATCTTTTCTTTATCTCCCCAATTAAATAATTATTTCAATTATTTAATTATCCCTTCCCTCTCCATTAAATAATATTTTTAATTATTTAATGTTTAACACTCCACCTTTCCTCTATAATTAAATGATTATTTTTAATTATTTAATTATCTAAATATTTGTTCTCACCTTTCTTTTCAAATAAATAAAATTAATATTTTATTTATTTCTCCTATGTTGGCCACCTAAATTAAATAATCTTTATTATTTAATTTCTCCTATCACATCTTTGTATGTGCCAATCTTATCTTCCATCTATCCATGTCTTAATTAACCTCCACCCTTGATTAAATTATCTTTTAATTTAATCTTGGCCCTTGATAATGATCCTTATTCTAGCCATTCACTTAACTCTTCTCTATAAAAGGAGACCTTTAACCCTAATTCATGATTCATTCATATTGTCAAGTCAAGCAAGCAAGAATCAAGCATTCAAGATAGAATTCAAACTCAATTCTAAGGCATTCAAGAGCAAGATTCTTCATCAATTTTGCAGTAATTCAAGATCCATCATCATGGAAAGTTTCTAATTGCATTGTTTCATGTTTCATATTTCATTATCTTATTTCATCATTTTGGTTTAATTACCTAAACGGGGTTTGACTAAGGCAAACCCCAAATTCCTAGCAATCAACATTTTCTCTCTTTCCTTGTGTGATTGCAGGTCTAGGCATTTTGAAGGCTTGGAAATGATTGAAGAATAGGCTTCAAACTTGTTGGAGTCATCTCCCTATTGGAAAGGTCAAAATCTACACAAAAAGTCACTTACAGCCTTAGAAATTAGGGTTTCAGATTCAGACACTTAGAGGAATAGAAAGAGAAGATCGGGAGCTAAAGATTGCACTTTTGAATTTCCCAAAATTTGGAAGTGGACTAAGTCACCCAAATTGGTGTATGAGTCCCACTTCCAGGCCTGAAAAGAGGTTTCTACAGATTTGGATACCCATTTGGCTAAACCATGCTTCATAACAGTTTTTTAGATTTGGGACTAAGTCGCCTAGATTGGCGTATAAGTCCTAGTTGGCTTTTGCATCAGGTTTTTCAGGATTCCAGACCTCTATTTTATCCTTCTCCAGTTTCTAGGTGCACACCTTCAGTTTTACAATTTTATGTTTTGTTTCATTTGCATTTTCTAGGTCTTTCTGCATATCACGTGTTTTCAAACAATTTTCATTTTCTTAGTTTTGCATTAATAATCAATCTCTTTTATCCATTTCCTACCTTAAGAACAATCCACTTTGATATATTCCAATCTCTCTTGCATTGGAATCTCATATAATTGTTCTTGAGTGTGAACTTTGCAAAATCAGATTCCTCTTCCTTCATTCCCCTTTTAGGTGTGGATAAGGGAAGTTGTGCACTCCATTTCCCTTGTTCACAAACACCCACAAAGAAAAGATTGATAAAACCATCTAACCAATGAAACTAAATACTCCCACTTTAGAAAAGATCTTTAAAATTAGAATTACCATTCAAAATCTAAATCCAAAGAAGTGTAAACCTAACATTCCATTGTGAATTGTGTTGATTTTATGTTAAATTACTCAAACCTTAGAACCCACTTGTTGCAAAAACTTGAATTAACCTAAAAGATACTCAAAATTCTCAAAATGCTTAGATTGCATGCTCAAATAATGATATGAATGCTCAAAATGCTTAGATTGCATGCTCAAATAATGATATGAATGCTCAAAATGCTTCTAGGTGATTTGAAATGGAGGGAGACGACTTTGTTTTATAGATTTTCAAAAATCAGATCAACAGTGGAGATCAGATCATGAGATCAACGGTTGAGATGGAGTCTAGAAGATTAGGGGTTGAGATTAATTGAGAGCTTTAGTTAGCTCAAAATATCTCCTTAATTTTAGGGAATTGGTTGAGAGATTTTTGCAAGAGAATATTCCTTAGAATATTCTTTGAGAGGGAAATTAGATAATTAAATAATTCAAAATTATTTAATTATGTGAGGAAGAGAATATTTCTTTAAAAAAATATATTCCATGTGTAAGTGGAGGGAAGAAATTAAATAATTAAAAAATATTTAATTATATGAAATAAAATAAAATTAGAATTTTCTAATTAAATAATTAAGAAAAAAATATTTAATTAGGTAGGATAGAGGAAAATTAGTAAAAAGTGATGAATTAATTAAATAATTGAGAATTATTTAATTAATAGAGGAAATGAGGTGATTTAGATGGAAAATGATGAAAAATGGTGAAAAGTGACGAAAATTATGAAAATGATGAAGAATGATGAGAAATGCAAGGTTAGTGATGAACATGAGGAAAATGATGAGAAATGAGGAATTAGTGATGAATATGAAGATGTGATGTTAGTGAATGTGTGATTTGTTTAGGCATTTTTAGATGTCTACATTTTTCCCCTCTTTGAGACCATGTAATTGTTACATTGTTTCAAAAATAATTATTGCTTTGGAAAAAAAATGATCCTCCACTATGCCCCAACAAATAAAAGAAGGATGGTAGGATGATATGATGCCCCCTCAAGAGGTCGTCCAAAAAAAAAGAAAATTGGGTCAAGCTCATGACAAGATGATGGGACTAGTTATGGAGAGTAGCGAACAAAAAATCAAGCCCTGGGGGTCCTAGAAACTGACCAAGAGAAATAGTAGAAGATGAAAAGTAAGTTGAAAGCAATAGAGGGTGAAACCCTAGGGTTTGGGGGTCATATATATGTATTTGGTTTCATTTCAACCTCATTTGCATCCTTTGATTTTGAAAATTCTAGAGCTCTAAGTGCTTTCCAACTTTGAGACTTTGTAGAGACCTCTTTAGTATGGAACACATGGTTCGCACCCCACATCGTGCAGATGTGGTTCATCAGTTCTAGTGGATCGCTAGATCATACCCCTCGTTATGTAACTAATCCAACTTTGTTTGCATGTAGTTTTAGGTAGAAAAAATGTAGACAAAGTTAGTCAAATACATCATTTCATAAGCGACACTTATGAAACCTAATGTGACGTTTATGAAGACTAACATGACAGTTTATCAAAAGCATCACTTCCTTGCAATAG
Source organism: Sequoia sempervirens (assembly GCA_007258455.2). NCBI lineage: Eukaryota > Viridiplantae > Streptophyta > Pinopsida > Cupressales > Cupressaceae > Sequoia > Sequoia sempervirens. The sequence continues at coordinate 14,608 of VDFB02340518.1, read as the reverse complement.
CGTTGGTTTAGGAATTAGTTACCAAGTGACACATTTGATAAATTGCTCAATCTTGTTTTAGGGAAGTGATGCTTTGAAAAAAGAGCTCACTTTTGTCTGTGATAAAGCGACACTTTTTAAAAAAAGGTTGCTTTTGCAGTAGGCCTAGTTAGACTTATTTTTTTCAAAATTGAAGTCATGGGTGCTATGCTTGCAAGCTATACTAGAGGTTATCCTTTCATAGGAGTGATGTCCTTGGGTTCTAGACAGGATGGTGTGATTTACAGAGGGTGAGGTAGAGTTCCTAAGGGCTATTAGATTGTATTACATTGCGTATATGCCACATATTCAGGCTCACCGAGCCTTCATGACTACACTAGTCGAGAGATGGAAATCAGAGACATCCTCTTTCTTACTACCTACCAAAGAGGCCACTGTTACCCTTGAGGATGTCTAGAATATCTTGAGGGTAACTATTCATAGAGATAGAGTGGTATACAATGTGGATCATGATATAATAGCTTTGGAGAGAGTTATGGATGACTACAATGGTCAAATTGACCTACATCACTATATTGGTAGGGTCACTAACACCATCATTGTGGTAGCAGGACTTATCTATGGGAAGATTATGCCTGACAATCTCAAAGGTTTAGCATTAGATGGGGTCAAGTTTTGGATTTGATTATGGAGGAGGGTCACATATTTTCTTCGGGCCCACGTATCATGGCCCACCTCTATCATGACATGCACTAGGTGGTATACAGGTTGTGTTGGAAAATGTGCCTCAAGCTTACTACCATGAAACTCATGAAAGGGAAAAATCGGTGAGACCCTCTGGAAGTCTTATCGACTAGCAACTGTGTTCTAAACATTTGAAGTGCTCAAATCGCCGAGAATTTGGTTCTGTCTTGCCAACGGGATTCATCGACAAGACATGTCGATCACTATGAAACCTCCATCTCATTCCGTCTAGATAGATCTCTTGCTAACGAGTTGGTTTCTAATGGTTATCGGGGAGACTCGTGGTGACATAAGTCATCGGGGAGAGGCTTGAACATTAGGAATAACTCATTCCAACAGAGTATGTCTCGTTGATGGTTATTCACAAGAATGTCATCAGGGTGACATGAAGGCTCAATAAGAGTCTAAGCGACAGTGGAGGTCTCACCGACAGTTTAGCTTTTGGTATGAACTCTTGGCGATAGCTTTTCTCTTGCTAACTGTTCTATGATCGTTATGACCTCTTGGCGATAGTGTTCCTCTCACTGACGGAATTGTTTATGAACTGTTGATGGATCTCCACGCGATGAACTTCAATGTAACCTCTTGCCGATGGTGTTGCTCTTGCTGATAGACTGGTCAGAGTAATATGAATTGTCGGGTATGCCTTCAGTGTGATCTCCTGCCGATGACTGTTGGTCTCACCGACAAATAGGTGTTTTCGGTGAGAACTCTTGCCGATGGTTTTCCTCTCGGCGATGAGTATGAACATCAGTATGACATAAAGTTCTATAATACTCTTAGCGATAGCGAAACTCTTGTCAATAGTTCTGCACAAGCTGGATTTGTGTTCGGTATGATGTTTCGCCGATAGTGGTGGTCTTATTGATGCTTCTGTGATCAAGCATTGTGGCATCGGGGAGACACGACCTAGTGTCTCACTGACATGCGATACAATTTGAACGCCTTTGATCAATGATATCGAGGTTCTACGTTGGTCTGCCACCAATTAATAGGGTAGCTGAATGTAAACCTTAGCAAATGACCGCTGGTGACCATTCCTATGTGGTGGAAGAAATGCATCGCAGGAGGAAACAATTGGCGTTCGCAAATGGCGATGATGATGAAACGTATCAAAGGAGATAACAAAATGTTAAGCTCGATTGAAATACATGAATTGTTCCGAAAGTGAATTCATTGTATGTTTTCTCGAGAGTATTTATGTACAAGGTTGATTAGGAAATTATGCTGCTGTAAATTGACATCAAAGTTAAGTCCTAACTCGTATGTAAATTTGTTTATCGTAATACAAAAGAGATTCTTTCTTGGTGTGGTGGGTTTTTCTCTCCCCATAAGGGTTTTCCCATGTAAATCTGGTGTCCAATTGTGTATGTTCATTCCTTTGTTCTGTTATTCCTTTCAAGTGTATCTTAATGAACTGTAATTGTAAAATTTAAAGTCACCTCTGCATTCTTCCCTAAGGTTTCGACTAGAGAGCCACCTCGTGACCTAAGCTTTCCTTACAAGTGGTAATGAGTCTCGCCGGGGCCAGGTTATCCTTTTGTGGGTACGCTGAGCTTTTGTGTCAATTATGTTCTCAAGGGGAGTCTTGTAGAAGTTTGCACCGAATTACGATTAAGATGGCGCACACCAGGAAAGATTGAAATTGAGAAATTCAATGGCAACAATTTTGAGTTGTGGAAACTTAAAATGCAAAGATCGCTGGTTGATCATGATCTTTGGCTTGCTGTGTCTGGAACGCTTCATGCATGAAGCAAGAGGATTGGGACCTTGCAAATCAAAAATCAAAGGGGTTGATAAGGCTCTATTTAGTAGACTCTATTCTTCTAAATTTTCATGAAGAAAAGACTGCATCTTCTTTGTGGAAAAGAATGGGAGCTATTTATCAGGGCAAGTCCTTGGTGAATAAGTTGTTCTTGAGGAAGAAGTTGTACTCTTTGAAAATGCAGGAAGGAGCATCTGTTGCTGATCATTTGAATGCTTTCAACATGTTGATTGCTTAGTTAGCATCTGTCGGTGTGAATATTGATGAAGAAGATCGATGTATGTTGTTGTTATGTTCTTTTCCAGATTCTTGGGATCACTTGGTGATGGCTATCGGGAGTACAACATCCAGTTTTAAGATGGAAGATGTTGCTTCTTTGTTATTAGAATAGATGAGAAGAAAATCTTCTGAGATGGCGAAGGAGGCTCTTGCTATTAGAGGTAGATCAAAAGAAAAAGGCAAGAAGAAGGACAAGAATTCCAAATCCAAATCAGAGGGGAGATTAAAGTCTCCTGGTAAGAAGTCCAAGGTAGCGCTCGAATTGTGGGCAACCCGTCATGTCCGGAAGGGACAAAGAGGAGAAAAAGCAGTAAAGAAGAAAAGTATTCTTCCTAAAAAATGATTCTTTCCCTTTTAGAGTGACAGATGTTTCGTATTGTAGCCCACATTGTGCATCGATGATGTCCGGTTGATTGATTCGAGCACTTTCCACATGACATCTCATAGAGAATGGTTCACTAAGTATGAAAAATATGATGGTGAAAGGGTGTATTTGGCAAGCGATTCATCTCTAGAAATAGTTGGTCGTGGAAGAGTCAAAATTTAGTTCCCTGATGGAAGAGTGAAGGGAATCAATGATATAATGCATATACCAAGTCTGGCTTGAAATTTAATTTTTGTTAGTAAGTTGAATGATGTTGGAGTGCAAGTCCTGTTCTCTGGAAATGGCTTCAAAATGACTAGAGGCTCACCGGATGCTAGCTAGGTGCCTGTATTGGTACCTTGTATAAGTTGGATGCACATGCTATGCAATGCAATAGTGTCTCTGTAAAGTCACATAAAGCTACTCATGGAGAAAAAAGAGGAAAAAGTTCCTGATAGTGCAAACTCTATGGAAGTTAAACTTCCAGCAGAGAAGACTATGCTCTGGCATCATAGGCTTGGCCACATTGGTGAAAAAGGTTTAAAAACCTTGAAAAATAAAAACCTGGTTGAAGGACTTGATGATTGTAACCTCAAATTCGAATTTTGTGAACATAGTATATATAGTAAACAACATCATGTTTCATTTTACTCCAGTCCTCATAAATCTTCTGATTTTCTTGATTACATTCATTCTGATGTTTTTGGTCCAATAAATGTCCCTTCTTTGTCTAAATCAAGATATTATGTATCGTTTATTGATGATTATTCAAGAAGGGAATTTTTTATTTTTTGAAAAGTAAACCAGAAGTGTTTGGTCATTTTAAGGAATTTAAAAACCTTGTGGAAAATCAGATTGGAAGAAAAATAAAATGTTTAAGGACTGACAATGGTGGTGAGTTCTGTTATGATGAGTTCGAGAGGTACTGTAAAGATCATGGGATTAAAAGGCATAAAACTACACCCTACACTCGCACGTAAAAAATGGAGTTGTAGAAAGATTCAACAGGACAGTGATGGAAAGAGCAGGAAGTATGCTGAGCAGTGCTGGCTTGGAGGAGAAGTTCTGGATTGAGGCAGTTGCTACAACATGTTACTTGGTAAACTATTCTCCTAATTATGCTCTTGTTGAGAAAACACCTTTGAAAAGCACATGGTCCGAAAGAAGCCCTCCTCGAGACACATTCTCGTGTTCTTTTGGGCTGTGAGGCATATGCATATGTGCCAAATGATAAAAGATCTAAATTGGAGAACAGGGTTGTCAAATGTATTTTTATTAGCTATAGCGCTGGCATAAAAGGATACAAGCTTTGGAATCCTAATACAGAGAAGGTTGTATACAGTAGAAGTGTAATCTTTTGTGAGCTGAAGCCTTCTACTTTGGATATGCAGTCAGAGACAAAATCAGTAGATAAAAAGGATGTAGTTGAAATTCCTCCGACACCAGATAAAGAGGAATTGAAAATTCAAAATGTACCTAAAACTGAGGAGAGCTCGAGTAGTTCTGAGAGTTCTGAAGAAGAAGATCAACCTCAGCCTCAACTTGTGAGGAGGTCAACACGTGAAAGAAAGCAACCTGATAGGTATGGGTTTTCTTTGATAGATTTTACTTGTGCCTGTGCTTTAATTTCTAGCACTGATGAGCCTAGGACTATGAAAGAGGCATTTAGAATGTTTGATTCAAACTCTTGGTTGGAAGCCATGAATGAAGAAATGGCATCATTAGAAAAGAATGATACTTGAAGTTTGGTGCCCTTTCCTGAAGGCAGAAAAGATGTTGGCTGAAAATGGGTATTTAAAAAGAAAATAGGTCTGGATGGCAGTGTGGAAAATTATAAGGCAAGGTTGGTTGTGAAGGGATATTCCTAGGTAGAGGGAATTGATTATGGAGAAACTTTTTCCCCTGTAGCTAAGCTCACGTCTATCAGATTTCTTTTGTCACTTGCAGCAGCGTTTGACTTAGAGATTGAACAGATGGATGTGAAGACAACATTTCTTCATGGTGACCTTGAAGAAATTTATATGTCCCAGCCTGAGCACTTTGTGGAAAAATGTAAAGAAAAATTGGTTTGCAAGTTGAAAAAATCTCTGTATGGATTAAAACAATCTCCTAGAATGTGGTACTAGAAGTTTGACACTTTTTTTTTGTCATTGGGATTTGTAAGATCGAAATCTGATCATTGTTTGTACTACAAAGCTGAAAGTGATCGTATTTTTATTATTGCTCTCTATGTTGATGATATGTTGTTCATAGGCAATAGTAAGTTAATGATTTCTGATCTAAAATCTAAATTTTCTGCAAAGTTTGAAATGAAAGGTCTTGGTGTAGCTAGGTATATCTCCGGGAGCCTTGAAATAACCGTGGATAGGAAAAGTGAGAAAACTTTGGCTCACCGCAGTAAGTATATTAATACCGCTCAAGAGATTTTGCATGACCTGGATTGCAATCCTAGCTAGTTGTTCCAAATTTTGGTAGGGAATGAAGCTATCTCGCGAAGATCGGCCCAAAATCTCCTACTCCAGAGAGGATAGCTTAACCAGAAAAGCCTTTATGCTAGTGTAGTTGTGCTGACATGCAATGGTCTCGCATAAGGCCGCATATTGCCCAAGAAGTGGGAGTTCTTAGTCATTTTATGGTGTAAATCCCGAAGGACACATTGGGATGCCGTGGAAGCAGGCTTAGATATCTAAAGGGCACTTTAGAATATGCTTTGTGTTACCATGGCAATTTGGTTGAATCACAGAGGACTCTCAACATTCGAGGCTATGTGGATTCTGATTGGGCAGGGGACATTGATAGCAGAAGATCCACTAGTGGATATATTTTCATGATGAATGGTGGTGCAGTTAGTTAGATGAGTAAGTGGCAAGTTGTAGTCACTTTTTCCACTACAGAGGCAGAATACATGGTAGCAACACATGCTTGTAAAGAAGTAATCTGGTTAAAACCTTTGTGTTCTAATATTGGGTTTGATGCAAGGAAAATTACAATTTACTGTGACAGTCAGAGTGCTATTTGTTTGGTGAAAAATCCTACTTTCCATGCTAGGACGAAACATATTGATGTGCAATATCATTATGTATGAGATATGGTGAAGGATGGAAAGGTCTCTTTAGAAAAAGTGGATACTCTGGAAAATGTTGCAGATGCATTGACGAAGCCAGTGAGCACAGATAAGTTCAAGTGGTGTGCCAGTTCGATGGGCCTTAGTGCCCATGAATTTTAATAGTTTTGTTGTACTCTGGAGGTGTTAGTAAGATCTTCATCAAGTGGGAGATTGTTGGAAAATGTGCCTCAAGCTTACTAGCATGAAATTCCTGAAAGGGAAAAATCAGTGAGACCCTCTGGAAGTCTTACCGACTAGCAGTTGTGTTCTAAACATTTGAAGTGCTCAAATCACAGAGACTTTGGTTCTGTCTTGCCAACGGAAGTCATCGACAAGACATGTCAATTGCTCTGAAACTTCCATCTCATTCCTCCCGAATAGATCTCCTGCCAACAGGTTGGTTTCTAATGGTTATCGGGGAGACTCATGGTGACATAAGTCATCGGGGAGAGGCTTGAACATTAGGAATAACTCATTCCGACAGAGTATGTCTCATTGACGGTTATTCACAAGAATGTCATCAGGGTGACATGAAGGCTCGATAAGAGTCTAAGCGACAGTGGAGGTCTCGCCGATAGTTGAGCTTTCGATATGAACTCTTGGTGATAGCTTTTCTCTCGCTAACTGTTCTATGATCATTATGACCTCTTGGCAATAGCGTTCCTCTCACTGACGGAATTGTTTGTGAACTGCTGATGGATCTCCATGTGATGAACTTTAGTGTAACCTCTTTCCGATGGTGTTGCACTTGCCGATAGACTGGTCAAAGTAATATGAACTGTCAAGTATGCCTTTGGTGTGATCTCTTGCCGGTGACTATTGGTCTCGCTAGCAGATAGGTGTTTTTGGTGAGAACTCTTGCCGATGGTTTTCCTCTCGCCGACGGGTATGAACATTGGTATGACATAAAGTTCTATAATACTCTTAGTGATAGCGAAACTCTTGCCAATAGTTCTGCACAAGCTGGATTTGTGTTCGGTATGATATTTCACTGATAGTGGTGGTCTTTTCAATGCTTCTGTGATCGGGCATTGTGGCATCGGGGAGACACGGCCTAGTGTCTCACCAACATGTGATATAGTTTGAACGCCTTAACCGAATAACTATCCTACGTGGTTTTTTTTCAACCAATCAGGGAAGCGGAATGTAAACTGTTAGCAGTCGGACTGTTGCGACCGTTCCTGTGTTGGAGATGAACAGACTGTGAGGAAAATGACTATGTTCGGCAATGGCAGATGATGATGAACAAAATAGTGAGATAACGAAATGTTGCTCGATTGAACACAAATTGTTCTAAGTGAATTCATTATATATTTTCTGAGAGCATTTTTGTACAAGGTTGATCAGGAAATTATGTTGTTGTAAATTTACATTAGAAAGTTAAGTTTGAACTCTGTATGTAATTTTGTTTATTATAATACAAAGAGGCTTTTCTTGGTGTGGTGGGTTTTCCCATGTAAATCTGGTGTCTAATTGTGTATGTTCATTTCTCTATTCTATTATTTCTTTCATGAGTATCTTAATTGAACTGTAATTGCAAAATTTAAATTCACCTTTGCATTCTTCCCTGAGGTTTTGATGTTAGGAGGGTTTTTTCCGCACCTAAGCTTTCCTTACAGGTTGGCCACCAATTTATCTATAGGATTCACTTTATTACAAATTTGGGCTTGGGGAACATTGTCGTGTTTAGACCAGTAGATAAGGCAGTTTGGGAGCCAAGTTATCCCATGGTATATAGATATGACACTTTGCTCACTTAGCATAAGGTGGGTGATTTGGATTATTAGAGGTGTTTGATTGACAAGATGCTTGAGTTCAGATGGAGACCATGGCTAAAGATGGAGGCATGGGATGATGACGAAGAGAACCTTACCTATTGTAGGTAGAGTAGATGGTTGATTGGGAAAACAAAATACATACTAGAGAGATACCTTTTTGACAAGGTTCGTTGTCAATTTGGGGAGCCATAGGATGTCTTGGCTGATGATTATTAGGTCATTTTTGCTTGTACCACAAAGGAGATAGCAAAGTGGGGGCCTATGTCTTCTTTTTGGCTCGCTATCATAGAGTTTGACCAATTATCATAGTTCTTTATGGGGGTGTGATTGGATGTTAGGGGCACCAAGAGGCAGAGACGAGGATATTTTTTTTCAGAGGTAGAGTGAAAAGGATGAGATTCCTATTGCAAAGGAAAAAGTGTAAGGATAAGGACCTATGATTAGAGTCATTGTATCCATTTCACTCGTGGAGGGTGATAGGGGACATGTAGATGTTGACCTTGATGATCAGATACTAAGATTCACTCTTTAAGAGTGTGAGTAAACATAATGAGAGTGTGATGTCTATCACCAAGAGAGGGATGGCTTGACAGTATAGTTGGCTTAGTGCACTACAAAGCGATATTAGAGATCCTAGGAGAGAGATTCAAAGATCTATCGGTGATAGTAGTTGGAGGCCCAACTACCATAGATTACAGTAGAGAAAGATCAAGAGAGAGGTTGTAGAAAACAACTAGATGCTACTTGATAGGGATATGACATATCCTTTTCTTAGCATATATAGGCCACTAGGTCATTGCAGAGTGAGGCAAGATATTATAGGACCTTATATGATATCATTGTCCTAGCTCATAGATGACAACCTCAATTTTCATAGAGGAGCACAACGGGTCCTAAAGGATCAAATGGAAGGTTAGTGGGTAGGTCATCATAGGCCTACTCACAGGATTCATAGGGACAGGCACAATGACCAAGGGATCAACAACCATAGGGTTCCTAGGAGGCTCAACAACCCTAGGGTCCTTTTGCTTAGCATATGGCTCCTCCTCAGCCTCCTCCCGACGAAGAGGAGAGGGGTAGTTCAATGTAGTTACATTGTACAGATGATTGTTGTATTATTGTAGATTGATCATCATATAGACATTATTTTTATACATACATTTATCGGCTTTGGATAGCCTTATGTATATTATTTTAATGTTATCACACATTTTGATGAGATGATTGTATCATGACATACATTTTTGGTGATGCATATATGAGATGAGCTATTTTTTATGCGACTATGAGATGTATTATGGTTCTTATGATTTATGCATGTATGAGATCATGATGTATGCTTATGATATGATGATGCTAGTAATGACTTTGTGGATGCAAGGTGTATGATATCATATCATCATGTCTGAATATTATTCTTTTTGGTATTTTGATGTTATGTGTGATAATGGATGTATGATTCAAATGATATATGATATGATGTATGATTGATGGATGCATGACTAATGATTTTGTGGATGTAGAATACGATGCATGTGGATACATGATATGATTTATGTTTTTGTGTATGTCACGATGCTTGGATAGAAATGTTAGTACGATGAATGAATGGATAAATAGATTAGATTATAGCAAAATAGATGATGTTGATCCAATTTTGTTGAAAATCCATTTATCATGATTATGGATATGGATGATGATTGATGATGTTGAAAAATTGATGAGTATGATTTTGCTTGTGGGTATGCTAAGTAATTCCATCAGAGAAAACCTTATTAATATAGAAAATAGACATATGCACCAAGGTATGAAGAACCAAGGCGACTTTGTATCTATTGCATGAACTTTGACTCTGCAAACAAGAGTAGTATTCTTGCTCATACGAGACATGAAAACCTTGTTATGAGTGTGTGCAATAAAATTTCAAATTATATTAGACCAATGTATAAAGAAGTATAAAGAGCCTAACATGCAAGGTTTATTTTATGTTTCCTCAAATGAATTCTACACACACAAGGAAAGTATTCGCCATGGTCATATTACAAGAACATCCAACAAACATGGCATATAAAAACAATGGCCATGCCCCATTTCTTTCTCTCTAACCATTTTTTAGATATCCTTGAGAGATCATTAGAATAGGACAATAAGATAAAACAAAAGAAAAGACCAAAACACAAACAAAGGTGTCATATCACTTATCAAAGACTTTTGATATAGTTGTTGTCCAGTGATGATACCTATTGTAGGAACAATATATTCATCAAGGCATATGCTTGGATGTCGATATTAGTAATAATGGTAGGAAATTGATACATAGGTGTTGTTTTGTCTCATAATGATCAAGTCTTCACAATTTTCACATAAGTTTTCTAGATTTCAACAATTGCTATGTTTGTTTTGATTTCTTTATCAAAGGTGAGTGTGACGATAATTTTATTATGGATGGACAGTTTTTTATGGATGGGAAATTATGGAAATGGTTGGAATTTTTGAATGTTCTTGGGCATTTTCAAAATTATTTGAGGTTGTTTTGTGGATTTTTGAAACTTTTGAGTTTGGTTTTTGGTATTTTCTCAAAGATTATTCTTTACTCTATCTACCTTTCTTGGAACATCTGGGATCTTGACTTTCGGTGATACCGACGCTCTCTCAAATCCCTTGAGACATTTGGTATTACTTTGGATCCGGTTGATGTACGGGATGCTCTGGACTTTCGGAGATTACCTGGATGCTCTTTTGGATTCATACACCTGAGATATAAACGAATCCAACCAACCAACAATGTGTCGGTGATGATTCCCCTGCCAAGCATGATCAGTATCATTAAGCGGATAGTACAGTCACAACAAACGACAATGCATACAGACACCCCAACGCGATCTGCCTAACGACGCACATCTTTCGTGATGACATATGACGTAAAGTGGTTATATTCTAATTTGCAGAACTGGATGGAATGGATGGTTGGAAAATAGATTTTGATAGATGATGGGGTAGAGCTTAATCATATGTGGTGCTTTTTTACCAAGTTTTCACCATGGTACCTATCCTAGAAGTGCCACCAAAGCAGTTTTCACTTAAAGGATGATTTATTTATTGTTTAATAGAAAAAGTAGGGTTTACCACCATGAATGAACAAGATGATAAACCACTAGATCTTTTCCTTATTAAAACATTCAATTATGAGAGCCAAAAGATGAAAATAACAATTAGAAACTGTGAGACAAGGAAGTGTCAGTGAGGGTCGATTACACTTGATTCATGATGAATCGAAGCATAACTTCACCAAACAAACCTACATCTACAAACAAGATCATTCAAATTGGAAATATAAACTAAGCATTTTACTGAAATTGAAAGCTACAAACTAAGAAAATAGTTAAATTCCTAATCTAACCCATTTGAAACTTATCTTGCTTTGGAATTGGTGTCGTGTTGATGTGAAACAATGACCCTTTCCCAATCCCATGATTAGTGAGCTTGTTTCGGTCGATTCTATGGAAGAGAATCAATGAAACCATTGTGATTGATGTATGAAAACCTAGTTTATGTTAAAATAAACATGATGCAAGCTAAGTTACCATGATTTTATGCTAGAAATGCATTGATTATGCTATTGCTAAGCTAATCTAATCTAATTCTAAGCTAAAAGATGAAAACCCTAATTTATAAACAAGCTAAGATGGATGCATGGAAGCAATTAATGGATGCTCTAAGCTATTATGTAATAAAAAGCTAACTAAAATAAGCTAAAAAGTGAGGGAAATATGAGTGTGAGTGCATATGAGATTCAACAACATAAGTTTGCTCTGAAAAAGATGGATCCATTTGTCTCCAAATAGTGACCTATTTATAGGAAAGAAAATGAGGAATGAAGGGTGGAGATTAAAAATATTAATCAACAGTCCAAGATGAAGGAGATGAGAGGCATGGATCATGGATTCTCATCAATGGATGAGAATGCATGATGGGATTTTAATCAAGGGTTCACACTTGCCTCAAACAAACACACTTTTGACTTGCTCACATAGGTCAAAGGTGACTTGTTCAAAATGTTGAAGGTTAAAACTTGCTTAACAATCCAAGTGAAAATATCCCTTTTTCAAATGATGAAGGAATAAGAATATTCTTTTGGAATATTCTCATGGGTGAGGGAAAAAAGCAATTTGCAAATTAAAACAAAGTTTTAATTGTACAAAAAGGGGATAAGGAATATTCTATAGGAATATTCCCTTTGCTTAGAGGAAAGTTAGATTAATTTCTAATTAAACAAGATTTAATCATGTAATTAGGGGAATTGAAGAAATAAAGTGATTATTCATTAAATTAAATGATTTAATGAATGGGGGAGAGATGAAATGATATTTAATTAAATAACTTACAGTTATTTAATTAAATAAGATGAATTAGGGAATTAAATTAAATATTTTGATGTATTTAATTTAATGAGATGAAATGTTAGTATGAAGGGGGATGAATTAACCCGATTAAATTAATTTGGCCAATAGATGAAAATGATGCAATTAATTAAATAGCTAGGCTAATTTAATTAATGGAGTGAAAAGAGGATGGATTTGAAGAGGAAATGATTAGTAAATCTGTTTCAAGTGTATGATATTGATTAGGACATTTTTCAATGTATACAGAAACAAACCCTAACTATTATAGCAACTATGAGGGAAGTTTTTAGAGCATAAAATGGCATGTACCTTGCTGCAGGAAGCTTTTTTTTTAGGGAACAAAGGACTCATTCGCCTTTAGTGGAAAATGGGTCCTTGTTAGGGTTTTTGAAACTGAGATTTGGGTTTTGTTCCTTGATGTATGCACACATAGATCCTCAGTTGTCAACTCTTGAAAACTTGTACTTAATTTTGTAGCTTCAATTCTTCATTCTTGCAATTTGAATGGCAAATTTTGCAACTTGACAACTTTGACAATTTTGCCCCATATCTAAATCCTCCACTTGATCTTCAAGCTGTAAATCTGCAATCACACATTCAAGAGGAGAAAAACTTGTTTGTTAGTGGATAGGGGTTTTCCTTGGTCAAACCCCTTGTAGGTAATTAAACCAATTGATGAAATAAGGAAATTGAATCATGAAACATGAAATAATGCAATGTAGATACCTTGGATGATGTCTTGTAATGTAAGTATGAAAACTAACATGAAGTGGCCATGAAGAATATAGATCTTGGATGTGAAATGATGCTTCCAAGTAGATCCTCAATGCTACGTCCACTTTCTTAGTCAACAACATGCATGAATGCATCAAACCCTTGACATGATGAAATGATCTTGAATTGCTGCAATAAACCTTCAAAATCTGCCTTGAAATACCTTATGAATGTTCTTGCAATGCTCTTGTGAACTCCAATTTTCTATAATGCATGAGTGCTTGAAAGTCTAGGATGAAACTAGGTGAATTAACCCCTTATTTATACTCCTTTGTTTTTCTTTTTTCTTGACCTTTGACAGGGTGTGATTATGTATCTTTATTATTGTTGCATACTTAAGTGTCTTGGATGTCTAATTTAGTGTGAGTTTGACATGGGGTCATCCTCTCACTAAAGTGGGGGCAAAATGTAATAATGAAAAAAGTAGTCTTTTTCCCTTACTTGGTTTGATAATTGACATTAAAACTGAATTAATGATGTCTTGGATTAGTGTTGTAATGTGTTGTACACATTCACATTATTCTAGGACCTTTATTTGATTAAAATATGCCTTAATTGATCCTTTGCAAAGGTGTTGTGAAGTGTTGTAACACACTTTCACACTTTTATAGGATTCATATACTTAATTAAGCTTAATGGCCCCCTTCGTAATAAAATATATTTAAATTTGTACCTTATTTGAGTGTTGTAAGACACTTTCACACTTATCTAGGGTTTCATTAATTAATTGTGGTTAATTAGAGTTTAATTGGCCCTTTAATTCAAATTCAAGCCCTCTTTTCAAGGATCTATCTTGACACCCAATAATGATATTGGATGACATTTAATTTGGAAAATTTGGTGTCCTGAAAAATGTTGCTAGGACCCATTCACCTTTAGTGGAAAATGATTCCTCTCCATATAAGACACCCCTTTCTTTACATTTTTGAGGTGGGTTTTTTATGTTATTTCACCTCCCCAAAGCTTGGTCTTGGAAATTGTGTCAGGACCCATTCGCCTTTAGTGGCGAATGGGTCCTCCTTGAGTAGGACACCCATTTTTTAATTTAATTGTGGTGGGATCCTTATGATTATAATACCCAAATATGAGGTCAGCTTGAATTATTTGAATTTTGGGGTTAATCTATAAAATTAGTATAAATAAGGGGTTAATTCACCTAGTTTCATCCTAAGAAATCTTAGATCTTCATGAGCACTCAAGAGTACATTCACAAGAGCATTATGGAGCATTTCAAAGTCATTTCAAGGTAGATTTGTTTAGTCTTATTGCAGCAATTCAAGATCATTTCATCATGTCAAGGGTTTAGTGCATCCATACATGTTGTTGAGCTAAGATTGTGATTGTAGCATTGAGGACATACTTACAAGAATTATTTCACATCCAAGATATACATTCTTCATGGCCACTTCATGTTAG